>CM042009.1:48360386-48460386 GCA_023525715.1 Cichorium intybus
CAACACTTAAACAACTAAATACTAATTTTTAACTAAAATAAACTACCATAATTAGCGTGGTATGAACTATATGAGAGGAGTATGTAGTCAAGACGAGATTTGTTCCTCTTTTTGTGTTGAGAGTTGGACATTTAAGGCCTGATTAAGTTGAACACAATTGAGAATGATTTAGGTCCATGTCTCATGTTAAGATGATGTATGTAACAAATGGATGATCGATAAATATAACCTTAAAATAACAATTATAGTTTTGGAGATTTTAGGAATTGGCTATTGTTGAATAGTGTTAAATCATATGTTACTAGGGGAAGTTAAATGTTGATAGACGTTCACCACTGTCGGTATCAAAATATAATGAATCTTGTGCAAATGGGAGATCGTTGGAATAATGCCCACTAATCATTATATGATGATATTGCTGATAACATAAGATCCTATTAGGGTCACACCATAAACAAGTTGGACAACCAAATGATTATTTTAAGAATGAATTTTATTCATGGTTAAAATATCATAATCTTGTGTATTTATCATTTTATGTGAAAATGATATTAATAATTAATTCATATGGTATGATTTAACTAATGAAGAGGTATTAAGAAATATTTAGTATAAATACTTATATCATTTAATGGTTACATGGTTTGTATTAATTCTAATTATGTTCAAATGTTGAAATAATTAAAGATGTATTTGATTAAATACATATAAATAAAAGTATATGAAGGGTTTTCTAGCAAACAATGAACACAAAATACCTATGGTTCACATGCAACCCTAGAAAGATCTATGTTTTCTTCTATGAAGATAATAAACTAATATCTAAAGGCCAACAATAATTTCTAAAGATCAAATTAGAAGAACCAACCTTTGAATCTTGTTCTTGAAGCTAGCAGCAAAAGTATCATGCCTCATATGAAAGTCATACCCACAACAATGGAGAAGACAGTCCAGCAGAGTAATCACAGTGAGAATTGGCGTGAATAATGGGGAGCCAGAGGGTTCCTTTTATAGCCTCCTAGGGTTACACCTGAAACCCTAAGGAGCCTCCAAGTGGGCAAGCCTGTTGACCACTTGGACCAGATCCCAAAACCCTAATTAGGGTTTTCGCCAACCCTAGAGAAGCCTCCAAGGGTGGCGCCACTTTTGGCCCCTGGACTTCTCTTTGCCAGTTATTCAACTATTGAATAAATACAAACTAGTCCTCACACTTTTAATTAATTAATTTAATCACTAAATTAAATCCAATTAATTCTAGATTAAATCTCAATTAATTATTATAGTTTCTAATTAATATATTAACACTTAAATATATTAATAAACCATTTAATTAATTCTATTGATTTATTACACAATTAATAAATCAACCTTTTACTCTACTGAACTCTATCCTGACCTCCAGCTATGAGGGCAACCCAAATGGACTTTGCTTCAATTAACAAGATAAATATAGTTGTAAAGTCATGGCTTAGACACTTAATCCAACAGTCTCCCACTTGGATAAGTCTATGACTTTAATTTATCTTATGATTAATAAACAACCTGCAGCTTCCAAGAAACTGCTGCCGAACTCTGACCTAGTCAGTTCTGTCCATAGATAAGTGATCATATGATCCTTCGTCCAACAAGATATTTTCAGACACGAGACATGGATTGAGATCAATCTCTGTCTGATACTCTGTTTCCCGATTTCCGATTCTGCTTATGACTTTAAGACTTCTAATTGAACACATCAATTTAGTCCCGGCTGGCCAGCACTTTAGTCAACTTCAAAATCATCGAGCGGCCTACAGATATCTGTTTCCTATCAGGGTCAAGGAACGAATAAGCTTTGACTCATATGGTTGTGTCTTTTACTTATCAAATCGTACACAACAATGCGTTTTATAACATCGAGTTACCGATGCGTTTCGCATCATCAATGCACAACCGACTCGTAAATTTCAACTCATATGTCTCCGCTTCAAGATCATACGATATTATCGTCTCAACATTGCTCGTGATGTAATCCATGAAGCAATCTATTGAGCGCGGGTTTATCCAATACTCAAATCTCTATTTCTAAGTACTCATGAACGTTGTAGCAGTCTTACTGCAATGTCTAACTCCTTAGACATTCTACAAACCAATTCACGACAGTCTTTGTTCATACTTACTTCCGAAAAGTATGAGCGACTGTGAACTTTTGAATAATCAAATTATTCGGGAAGTGAAACATGCAAAATTGAAACTTAAAATCTGACTAGTGGCTACTATTGCCTAATTACCAAGTCTCCACGAGGTAATCACCAAGTCGGATTTTACATAAACTATTATCGGTTTCTAGATTCCTTTTAAACTATTTAATTCGTGTTATGTATCTATGTCTACTTGACCTTTCACTCTTTCTATGTATTCAAATGTTACACATTTATACACTTTATCCGATCGGATATTCTTCCGATGATATTTCAATTTTGGTCATACCGTCATTCTCACTAACAACTCCATTATATGTACTGTGACTTTCCATGGTTCTCGGGATCTTTAGTCCACATGACTGCACCCTAAGACTATTTCGAGGTGCTACGATGTGCCGGTGAGCCACACCCGCTCCATCGGAATGCCAACGAAATTCTTTAACCAGTAAGTCCTTATTTGAAAAACTCTTTTCAACATTCACCCCTAATCATTTTCCAATGATTTCTCATGTATGTACAAAATCCATTAAGTATTCCCAGCCAGGTCATATCCTGAATCTGACTCAATATGCTCTAAGCATTAAGTCATCAAGACATGTTCATGACACTTTTGATCGATCCAAGAAACTTGTTGGATTCGATCCAGTCCTATTCCAAACCCTTTTGGAATCTTAGGATTACTCATAATCCTTGTGTCACAACCTTTAATAACTATATCCTTTCGGAGACTTTTTCTCATGCATCTTGAATCTTATCAAGATCATGCTTATTATGGCCAGGTCTATACTGATGACAACATCTATCTGATAGATGTCTATGGATTATGTGAGTATGCTGCACCTTCTTTGTATTACACTTTGCAATGATAGGAAACTCTTTTCCTGAGCTATGCATCTTGAGTCTCATCAAGATCATCTTGGCAGAGTTTCGATCTATCTCATAGACGTTTATAACCACCTGAGCATGCAGTATCTTTATTAAGTCTTTCATAGCGATCCATCTCTTAACACCAAGTCATTACACTTTGTAATGAAAAGAGACGTTTCCTAGAAACACACATATGGAGATAGATAACAGCAACACTCCCACTGGCTTTGGCACGGTTATGGACTATTCACAAAATCCAGAGCTTTTGGTATATTTTGAGAATCCAAACCTTTCTGACATCTTAATGGATATCTTTCAGCTCATTCTCAAAATCCAATCCTTTGGCATATTTCGAGAATTTGAATATCCTTTCTTGCGAGATGCCCGCGGGGAAATCCCGGGCCCATGTACCTTTATATTGGCATATTCTTTGTGAGTTCCTATTAGTGTGCCGGTGATCCACACGTGCTCCACTAACGACTTACAATATGCAGTATCCTTTCAGATTTCATCTTCTATTGAGAGTGCTTCTCTCGAAGTCAATTACTTGACTTTGAGTATCGTCTCACTCAACCAGATGTTCTGAAGGTATGTTTCTGTCCATGTTGGTTTCTTTTGATGATTACTCCCACTGGTTTTAAGACCAGTTGTAAAATCAATCAAACTGTCACATAGACTGTATCTCGTCCTAAGGTTGTCTTAATTGGCAGCAACCGGGCTCACCAATGCTTCCAAGTAGTCGGATTGAAAATCTATACCAACTATAGTGTTTTACCACTATTCGGTATGTCACCCTGATCATAACTACTTATAATGGTGGTCAAAACTACTGGTCAAGAGAATATTTTGTCAGTACAAAAACAGAAATCTGATTTCTGCTCTAAGCCTAGTGATGACTAAAAGGTTCTTTCACTTGGCTAATCCTGAACTCATTCAGGACTATCCCAACTCCCACTGTCTCCTTAGAATATGAGTTCTTTCTAAAAGAGCTCTTCTTTTACAGGTACAGCGGGATAGCCAGTGAAACGACATTGCTGATCAGGTTCAGGCTAGTCATGAGGTTCAGACGAACACTACAAGACCCTGGACCTTTAATGTACAAGTGGGACAATCCCAGCTTTACATTTCAGACAATGTCTGCAAAACCTACTTAGTCGAAGGATGTGGTTGGAATATGGTCTATATGGTCTGACTGGTTTAGTGTTTAATTTACGGGATACTAATTGGCAATGTATCTCATACATAGAGGATCGAACTGTTTCGACCAATGCTCCATCATCTTCCCTAAGACACATTATAACTATTAATGTTCTTGGAAGAGAATAACTGTGAAAAATTTTCCCAGTTTATGTTGTCACTCAGGTTCTGTGGGTCTTGTACTTCCTTTGAAGTCCTTGAACTGTTCAAAGATTCAATCCAATCGCTTATTCTGATAAGCGAGGTCATATTCGTCATACCGACTAACAAATATTGTGAAGTACAAACAATTGTGTTCTGTTCGGAGATTCGAGCAATACACAGCAACTGATGTGTTCGTTGCTTCTAATCTCAGTCTTTTTTACATCTCTATGTAAACTTATGACTTTGTTAATTTTGTTCAAGACTTGCAATTTTCAGTTGACTCTAAGTCAACTGATTCCAAAATCCTATTCTCTGGATCTTTGGGTGATTCATTTCTTACCACATGTGCTTTATAAAGAACTTAATCATCATTTGACTCTAAGCCAAATGATTCCAAAGTCCTGTCCAACTGGATCTTTGGTTGCTTCATTTCTTAGCACATTAAGAACTCAACTCATCAAGTGACTCTAAGTCAAGTGATTCCAAGGTCCTGTCCAACTGGACCTTTGGTTGAATTGATTCTTGTAATGTATATCTTAACAATCATAATGAGCACAATTCCTAAAATCCAAACACTTTGGATGTATCAATATTCAAGTCATTACTAATCATGCATTCAACACAATCATACAACATTTCAAGGATATTTCAAACAACATGTGTTAAAAAGAAAATTGACAATTTTATTAAAACAAAATCCTTGAACAATGTATTATATGATAGACAATGTCATACGCATCTGATAAGCTAATAACATGATACCAACATCTAACTAAACTCTAAAACTGCATGAGCTTCAGATCCAATCTGAATATGCTCCTATGCAACAACATCCCACATCCTACAGAGTCCATGCATACAGAGCAAATGCGAGAAACACATCCTGTATCAAGGAACTAAGGATCCGGTGTTCTGAGTTTTAAGATATTCCTGAGTTGCCAAACTGTTCGGCTTCGGAGCATTTTCCAATCTTTCCGTGACTGTGTCCCACCCTGTGGATTCCTAGTTTGAACCATCGAGGAACCGGTCGAGACGATCTTGATCATTTCTTGATGTGTCCTATTACTGGACTCAATCCTGAAGTAGCTGAATCAATGGAACTATGCTTCTCTATGAACGACTCATGCAGAGTCAACATTGAATGCATATCCATGATTGTCTTATCTAGTTTCCCTTCCTGCACATCAGGATGAACGAATCAGCGAGTCGAGCTAATGCTTTAACTCCCAATCAAAAAGGAACCAAATTTATACAGTTCACCTATGTGTCTCTCAGTCTTGAGAACATGTGAACTGGTGCTACTTCCTACACACTTCAAACTTTTTGAAGATCTTAGCTCGTCCTTTCTCAACCAGTTTATGGAACCTTTCCACAACTAGCTGTGTTAACTTATCTGACCCCAGGAATTCTAAATTCCTGCGGAACTCGGGGTCAATGATCAATAGTATTAGGTAACGAACTTTTCATGACTTAACAATCAATGAGTCATGCTCATCACAAGCTACTGTGTGATGTCATGCTCTGGGGAGCGGACACTTAGTCAGATATGGCTTGCTAGCAAAACAGAGAACTATTCTCTATTTATGAAGCCATACCATATAGTTCAGGCCAGTCAGCCTTACCATATGTAGCAGGTGCATTCTGAAGCTCTCAGAATTGGGTGAAGGAGGAGAGGGAGGAGAATAGACACTTGATTCAGACATATACAATAAACAGAATTTTATAAGTTTAATTAATCCTTTTAAATAATTGCCCAATATATTATTTATTAAGGCTAGGACCCAAAATACCCCAACTATGGTGTGAAGAGGGATGCCGTAATCACAACATAATGGTCATTAAGGTAGATAATACACTTATCAATTTCATCTTATGAAATTCCTAGATCTGTTGAGACACATTGAACTATTCAATGGCATGTTTAGTCTCGGATATGCCCCACTGTTTGTGACTGGGATGCCGAGGATCACAAACCGGGTGTGAATAACCATGCAAATTAGCTTGGTACTCTCAAAGTCAATTGTCATCTCTAATTAACGTGCCGGTTAACCACACACGCTCCGTTAATAATGACAAAATCGAGAAACCCATTGCAACTCTTTGCGGACCCCAGTTGGCGTGCCGGTAAACCACACACGCTCCACCAACGTTCCACAAAGTGCAATGTGCAATTCCATGTATTAGCACCAATTCACATTTTTATCCTAAAGTAACTAGATTGGGTTTTTGTTCAAAGTTCTAGTACTTTCAATTATAGCATTATACTTTTAAGAGGCTTAGCGGTTCTATCAAACCCGTTCGGCTAACGACACTCGACTGACCAGGAGAGCGGTGGGTAAGAGTGGATACCCATTAGACTAACATTTTATAGTCAGTCGCCTTATACCCTCTTTATAGGACAGTTTTTGTGAATGAGTCCTACTTACGGTAAGACTAACCAATTTTCTTATATATAAATTATTAACTTTTAATCATAAATATATAAGATATATTTTAATCTTATTAAAATATTTTAGAATTAAATTTCTAAGAATTTTCGCAAATTTATTTCTATTTTTCGAAAATTTAATTAATTTTTTAAGTGATTTAATTGGTCTTTTAATTAAACAATTTAATTAAACTAATTAAATCTAATAAGGGAATCACAAAAATTAATCAAATTAATTTTCCTAACCCTTATCCCTAGGTCACGAAATCAGCATGCAAAGATAAGGGGTTCCAGTTATTTAATTATCCAATAATTACCATAAATAACAACCTACTTATAAAAGGCAAGCAAATCAAGGGGGGACCAACGGTGGAGGCTAGGGTTAGGAAACCCTAGCCAAAATCTCGAAATTAACATGCAAGGAATAAAGGTTCAAGTTATTCAGAAGATCTAGTTACCAAAAATAACAACCAAGTATTCTAGGCAGCATGCAATTCGCAGATAAGGCAGGGGAGGCTAGGGTTTTGAAACCCTAGCCACCATAGACGAAAATTAGGCCTCCCAAGGGTTTATTTTCGAAAACCCTTTGATCAAACAAGCAGTTTATATCAATTTCACAAGAAAACAGCCTAAGCTCTGATACCACTGAAGGGTCTTCTAGCAAACAATGAACACAAAATACCTATGGTTCACATGCAACCCTAGAAATATCTATGTTTTCTTCTATGAAGATAATAAACTAATATCTAAAGGCCAACAATAATTTCTAAAGATCAAATTAGAAGAACCAACCTTTGAATCTTGTTCTTGAAGCTAGCAGCAAAAGTATCCTGCCTCAGATGAAAGTCATACCCACAACAATGGAGAAGACAGTCCAGCAGAGTAATCACAGTGAGAATTGGCGTGAATAATGGGGAGCCAGAGGGTTCCTTTTATAGCCTCCTAGGGTTACACCTGAAACCCTAAGGAGCCTCCAAGTGGGCAAGCCTGTTGACCACTTGGACCAGATCCCAAAACCCTAATTAGGGTTTTCGCCAACCCTAGAGAAGCCTCCAAGGGGGTGGCGCCACTTTTGGCCCCTGGACTTCTCTTTGCCAGTTATTCAACTATTGAATAAATACAAACTAGTCCTCACACTTTTAATTAATTAATTTAATCACTAAATTAAATCCAATTAATTCTAGATTAAATCTCAATTAATTATTATAGTTTCTAATTAATATATTAACACTTAAATATATTAATAAACCATTTAATTAATTCTATTGATTTATTACACAATTAATAAATCAACCTTTTACTCTACTGAACTCTATCCTGACCTCCAGCTATGAGGGCAACCCAAATGGACTTTGCTTCAATTAACAAGATAAATATAGTTGTAAAGTCATGGCTTAGACACCTAATCCAACAGTATATATATATATATATATATATATATATATATATATATATATATATATATATATATATATATATATATATATATATATATATATATATATATTAGAATTAAAGTGAAATGGCAAAAATAACTTTTAAATTTTTATAATCTTAGAGTTTATAACTAATAAAAAGGATGAGAGAGAAAGAGAAAACTCTCTTTCCCTCATGCTTCACGCCACCGCCACCCTTGAAAAGGGTGGTGCCTCACACTTGACCAATTTATGTGTTTTAAGGTCTTAACCTTATGACATATTACAAAGCTTGTGTGTGTATGAGAGATAGGTGTGTGTAATTGAAGGAAATGTTCGTTTTCGAAAATGTTCAAGTTTTCTCCTCTCTTCTCTAAATACTGTGGGTTAAACCCACATCTTCTTCATGTTCATCAAAGTTTAATGTGTTAAAGCTTTGATGAAACACTTCTTCCTTTGAGTCCATAAGTTAGTTTAGGGTTCAAAACTTCAAAAGGAGTGTAATACACAAAAGGAACTAGCATTCCAAGGTTGTCATCCAATAACCACTACTAGAAAAAAGTCTTTTCATGACATACAATGTCTGTCGTAAATAGCCATAGATGACAGACAAATGTCTATCATTGAAAGCCACGTCATAAATGAAATATGACAGACATTTGTCCGTCGTAAATTTACGACAGACATTTATGACAGACAATTACGACGGGCAATGCCAGTCGTAAATATCTATAGATGACAGACAAGGTCTGTCATTAAAAGCTCTATCATAAATGCAAGATGACAGATATTTTTCTGTCATAAATTTATGACATACATTTGCTATTATTCAAATTAAATCACACAATGTCTTATAATACAAAATAAAATATAATACACAAAATGACAATCCATTGCACAAAATATTGTATGTCAAATACAAAAATTATTTTTAATAAATGTAAATACATTGCTATCGTGGTTATATATTCCTATTATCAATAAAGTATGTAAGTACATTGTTATAATGGGTAAATGAATGTAAGTATATTGCTATGTTTGACCTTATACTATTAGGGCAACTTTGTCCTTGGATTTCACTTGGATACAGATATTGACAAAATGGGTGTTTACCCAACACCTTTAACAAATCATCTTGATGAATGACCTTTTTGGGAGAGAAAACACATCAATATGAACAGGCTTCTCCTTATGGTCTTCCACAAGTGAGACTGTCCGTGACGACCATGTCAATCTATACTTACTAGAAACGGATATTGGGAAACTCTACATTCCATGGTCTCGGATACCGACCTAGGAACTTGAACCTGTAATAGTACCACATGAAACATATCACAAGAAAACTCTACATTCATGCACTTGGGACAAAAATATCAAAAAAATAGCATCTTAAAACAGGAAGCTTGAAGAATGAATAAGGACAGTACCTTTGGTCAATAATGGACAGAACAGGAAACTCTACATTTATGCACTTGGGACAAAAATATCAGTATTTCCCCTCTCTACATCAGACTTTAAAACTTCTTTGAAAAATCAGTTTGTGTGTGTTTGTGCTAGAGGTCAATAATGGTAGAATAATGATAGTACCTTTGGTGGATTCCTTATTTGTGATACATTCATGTTAAATTCTTTTAATTCTACCCACCAACTTCAACAGATCCACATTTGATTCAATATCTTGTTCTTTCAAATTATGAATCTTTTCAAGAAGTTCTTTCATATAATCTATTGTATCCCCAAGTATTGATGTTATGTCCATCTATTTTCTCAAGAACAAAAATACAAATTACAATATATATTAAGAAATTTTAGATCGTGGTTATCGATTGTTATACCTTGCTTATTTTAGGAACAATTGATCTGAGCATAGAAAGCCAATGGTAAAGGTGAAAAGAATTTTTATAGCATTGCTACAGTCTTCAAATGACATTAAGATCTATAACTAAGCTGCTTCTCCATTTCTATCAACTGGGACTTGCATCGGATGATTATTTTTGGATTTCCTATAACAAAGTAATATACGATCATAAACTTGAAAGGATGCATTGTTGATAATGCAACAATAATAGATCTCTATAACAGAGAGTGGCTACAAAAAGATATACCTCAAGTTGCGAATCGTTGATAATGTAACAATAATATATCTCTATAACAAAGAGTGGCTACAAAAAGATATACCTCAAGTTGTGAATCTGTACTTGCAGGGCTGCTTCTGAGATTATAACAACTTAGTAAAGTTAGAAGATTTATCAAAGAAATCAGCATAATTAAAACTGAAATACCCAAATCAAAGAAGTTAGAAAACAAAAAAAAGAAGTAATAAGATAGATGTATTCAACAGAAACTTTAGGAACAATGAAAAACCTTAGTTAAGCTGGTTTTTGCAACTTTGATCCTTATTTGCGGTTTTTTTTAACATTTTGGTCCATGTTCAAAAACAACCCCTGAACTTAGTTTGTAACATAAAATGATTGGAAACCTGTTTGTTTAGATCAATAGAAAGAGCCCCTGGTACAGTTACTTCATCAACTGAAGCCAAGATGTTACATGTAACATGATCAAACAAGCTTCTTTCTTTTTCTAATGTATCCATTAAATTCCAAAGTTCATTTAGTTGAGTTCCCAACTCTTGAAGCTGAAATAAGAAACAAGCAATAAAGCCAAAATTAAAGGGGAGCATGGGTAAGTAGGTAACTAATCTTGAAAGCAATAAAATTCATCTAATTTCTTTAAAGATAAATAAGACTCGTCAACTTTACAGGTTCGTTGATCATTAGGTCCTGAAATTTCTCCACATATATTTTGTATCTGTGTTTGAAAATCTGCAAATTTCTTTACTGTAACGCCGAAAATGTATTTTATTATATAATTATAATAAAAGGGCAAAATGGTCATTTTACCTCAAAAGGGTAATTTGGTCTTTTTGACAGAAAAGGACTTGTTTGGTAATGATATTTTAAGTCTTGGACTTAAAATGTTATAAAAATGTGATTTTTGTCATAAGTTGTGTTATTAGTGGCAAATGTTTAAGAAATGCATCTTCAAGGACCAAATTGCAAATGTTGGAAGTATATAAGAAAATAGTTGTGCAGAAAATTGAGAGTTACGGGAGTGTTCTAGAGCTGAATTTCTGCAGAGGATTGAAAGGGTTTTGAAGAATTGAAGCTTGCAATTCGGTTCTTGGCTTTCAAGGGTAGAATTGGAAGATTTAGAGGTAAGTTTTCCAAGTTCTTGCTTGTTTTAGTTTGGTGAGTTTTTGTAGAACTCAAAACTGAAATTACAGTGGAGATTATGTGAATAAATGTAAGTTATACTTCCAATAAGTCATGTTAGTAAGAGCTTAAATCAACAAATTGGAAGTAGGTTGTTATAAATGATAAAATTGAAGATTTGGGGTTGTTAAAACTAAGAACCCTAATTCTTCATATGGATGATTGAGTGTGTTTTGATGGTTAAAAACATTGTAAAAATGTAAGGTTTTAGCCTAGGAACAAACCCCAAGTGATTAAGAGCAGAAATAAGAGCTTAATGGACCAAAACAGCAAGCTACAATGCAAAATTCGCGACTGGACAGGAGCCCTGCACAGGCGCTGGGCGCGGTGCGCCCCTATCCAGGCGCGGCGCGCCTATCGGCAGACCCTGGACAGAAACTTTGAAATGCTATCTTTTGCGTTGCTTGTCCGATTAAGCTCAAATTTGAACCGTAGGCGTATTATGGTCTGAAAAGTTTGGGAAAATTTTTAGATTGAGTTTCCGACCCCTCGGGGGCACTGTAGACCGATCCGAATGCCTCGGTGAATAGTAAAATTCATATAAAGTTAGTAAACGGAAAGTTTATTAACTAGGCATTGTTTATAACATTGTTTTATTGAACTCTAGTGTATTAGAGTTAATTGAAATGGGTATTAACCTATAATCATTTTGAAAATGAATGAAATTATAGGTACGGGACAAAATTATACGAACTCCATTTCAAAGCAAGGAACGATTAACGCTAGTTGTAGCAAGCCTTCAGGTGAGTAATCTCACTGCTATCCGATGTGATATTTGTTAAAAGAGCAGCTGCAAGTGGAAATGATTTTGGGGACACATTTTGATTAAATGTATGATTTGATATACGACAAGACCAGATAAGTCGTGAGTCTACGATAGACAAGAACGGAGCTGTGAGTCAATATATCTATGTAAAATGTGACTTGACAAGACCAGATAAGCCGTGAGTCTATAATAGACAAGAACGGAGCTGTGAGTCAAACTTATACAGACAAGACCGGATAATCCGTGAGTCATTGCGATGGCAAGAACGGAGCCGTGAGTCTAGGCAACAGCGGGCTAACCCGTGAGCCACAGTTTGATTTTGTATTGTGTGATAATACATATTTGACTTTGTATAGAGAAATTTTGTTCTTATACATGCTATTGTTGTTTTGATTACTCATTGGGCTTTATAGCTCACAGTTTTATTGATATGTCCCTGCAGGTGAGCGTGACCCTGCCAAGGGAAAAGACAAAGTCCGTGACTGAGGACTTAGCATTTGAAGTAACGACCCGGCTTAAAGAATGTATAATATTTATGTATTGTACTTCGTGATACTCTTGTACCCGTATTGTATTGACTAAAACCCCTTACTTATGTTTTATTTGTAAAATATTGGTTTGAAAAACAAAATTTTTTTTGGGGTGTTTTTGGTTAATAAGTCGGGTGTTACAATTACACTTTCTTCATTTTGCTTCCATAATTGTTCTAGAGCTGGTACACTCGGAGGGCTGCTTCTAAGATCAAATAAAACAACTTAGTAAAGTTAGAAGATTTATCAAAGAAAATCAACATCATTAAAACCAAAATACGCAAAGCAAAGAAGTTAGAAAAGAAAAACATAAGTAATAAGAGAGATGTATTCAACTGAAAATTTAGGAACAAGGAAAAATCAGACTTGGTTCTGAATATGATGATGTTGGGCTTCACTTCTCAACCTTCCCAGAGCCCTTTCTAGGTACTGTGTCCAAAAGTATATCGACTAAGCTTATTTGATTCGAAAACGAATATGGTTCGGCTAAGCTTACTATCAGCCATGAGACCCTCATATGGTTCGGCTGTTGCTGCAGCTGTAAGGCATTCCATTGTAGATGCTGAAATTCCACCTTTAGCATCAGCCATAGAAGCAAGAACCTGATGAGAATATAAAAAAATACAACTTTAGTGCTTGAGGGTAGAAGCACAAAAGAGTGTAGACATAAATACCAACATGGGTTGAGGTCAGAATAGATGATTTTACTCCCCTATTCATAGAGGCATTTGGTCGAGCACTTAGTGTCAAAAAAAGATAATGTAATGTTTAGAGCACCAGTGTTGCTTCTTTGGGAATATGAAAAAATAGGACTAATAAATGCAAAATTATATCCCTAAATAACCTTACACCAGTTTCATTAAACAAACATGAAACAGTAACGATCTTAGAAACTGTTCAGAGGTCAAGCAACCAGGAACAAATACCCAACGAACCGGTTTAGATTCGCATAGACAAGCGGTTTTAATCGGGGAACAAAACAGATCGATGCGATTGAAGGGGCGTTGAGGCGACTGGGAGATTGACCGCGAGTTTACTTTTCATTTACAGGGATTTGATGCACGTGTTGAAATTCTAGACATTCATACGTGAAATTGGAAACAACCGCCTGAAAAAAAGAGTTGCAATTGGAGCTTATTGCCAGTTGTGTCGGGTACAGTGGCGGAGTAGTAGACCTAATCACCGGTGGTGGAGCAGTAGACCTAATAGCTGGTAAGAGTACTGTATGTGAGTGTGTTAATTCAAAACGAGAATTGTATAGGTATCGAGAGACGAAAATGAGCAAGATAGAGCGAAAGTGGAAAAAAAATAAGGCGACATAAATTTTTCAAGACGACAGACAATAAATGAAGTGTGATCCATGTTTTTGTTTAAGTTGATTTTATGACAGGAAACTATGACATATAAATATGTATGTCATGAATTTTAATAAAATATGACATAATTTTATGACTGATATTTATAACTGTCATTACAACAGATGACATAATTTTTATGACAGACTTTTTTGCCTGTTATAAAACAATGTCTGTCATTAAAAGTCCTTTTTGTAGTAGTGAACTTATCGTGAACACCTTTAGAGAAATCCCACCTTGGATTTAGCACTTCAACAACATCCAATTCTTGGAATTGGACCAAAGGTCTACAAATGTTGTATCTTACAATCAGGGGCGAAGTTAGAATTTTAGATTAACGGGGGCTTAAATCTTATATATATATATATATATATATATATATATATATATATATATATATATATATATATAGTCCGTTTCAAGGAAGAACCAATATTTTCCTAGGAACCGTAGGAACTTTTTGACTGAATTTTTTTTTTCAAAAAAAATGACATAATACATCTAGTCGCTTATATTTAAGACTTTTTGTCAAAAAAAATTTGAAAAATAATATGTATACACGAAATGTGCATATATGCATTTTTTTCGCACATGTGTATATGATCACGTTTCGTGCATATGTGCACATTTCGTGTATATATATTAGTTTTTCAATTTTTTTTACAAAAGGTCTTAAATATATGCGATTAGGTGTATTATGTCATTTTTTTTTGAAAAAAAAATTTCAGTAAAAAAGTTCCTACGGTTCCTAGGAAAATATTGGTTCCCATTTGATATTTAGTCTATATATATATATATATATATATATATATATATATATATATATATATATATATATATATATATATATATATATATATATATATATATATATATATATATATAATAAGTACTAAAAGTTATATAGTCTTTAGCTACAAAAAAATGTTTGCCGATTTTAATAATGGGGATTGGTACAAATATAGATACTTACAATCAATTATGATGATAAAAAAATATGCAAGAGGTTGGGTTTTATTGTTTATTGGCATAGGCTTATGAGTTGGGTAATTAGGATTAGTTAGGCTTGCATAATATTGAAAAGGGTTAGAGGGGGCTCAACACCTGGTAGTCCCCCTATTGGCTCCGTCATTGCTTATAATTCTTGTTGTTGTTTTTAGCATGCATGTAACACCAACTTGTTTGTGAGAATGAAAAACTATGATTTTATGTTTTATAAACAAGTTTATGCTTCCGCTCAATTTATGTTAAACTTTCGGGTTTTTTAAATCCATGGTTTTGATATTAGTCACAAAGATTCCCAACAAACATTCCATTTTACACCCTACTTATATTTGAATATTAAAATGTTATTATTTTGTGATTAGTTAATCTATTTTGTGATTAGAAAACTGCAACCTCTTAATCATCTTATAAAATTTGTCCATTTTAGATGTTACATGTAGTAATATTTCATTTTACACCCTACTTATATTTTAATATTAGTTTTTTATTTTGTGATTAGTTAAACTATTTAATTGAATATATAATAAATAAATATATTCTATAGAAGATTATGACATTAAAAAGATTATTATTTTAAAAGATTATTATTTTAAATTTTACTAAACGACACAAAATACCAAAAGATTAAAAACATTATTGTAGTGTAATATTTTATAGTTTACTTATGTATTTTTATCGATGCTAGTTAATATTATTTTTCTTGAAAATATGTCGTGCTTAAAATTTTGTCAAATTATATGAGAGGATATTTATGACAATTAAGATAGATAATGATTATTTAGTTAATTAACATTTTTTTTTTGAAAATGTTAACTATCAGAGAATGTTTGTGACAAAATATTTTTGTTAAATAAACGTTAGGCCCTGTTTGATAGCCTCTTAATTAAAAAATTAAGAGGCAGTCTTTTAATTTGCAGATTAAGTGTGTTTGATAGCATCTGAATAAAAGCCTCTTAATCTATCGGCAGCCTCTTAAAAATTAAGAGGTGGAACCATGTCTGAATAAAATTAATAGGCACCCATAGTCACACCCACCACACCACAACCCACCCACCACATCCTACCCATCCCCATACCACCCCACCTACCACCACCCTACTCACCTAGCCCCACCCTACCACACTACAACAATTCAGAGGTTCCAACCAAACAACATGTTAAACGTTCAGATCTTAAAAATTCAGTCCAACTTAGAAATTCAGACCTCTTAAAAATTTAGATATTAAAGATTAAGATCCTACCAAACAGGGCCTTAGTGTAAACGTGATGTGACAAAAGTAACACGTCTTTTAGATGTTAACAATTGAAGGTGGATAAGAACATCTCCAGTGATAGATTTTTAGAAAAAAAAAACTTTTTAGTATTTAAAAAAGTTTTTTACAATTGAAGATAAAAGATTATTTAAAAGTTTTTTATTGAAAAACTTAATAATGTTTAACATTTTAATATTCTTACCGGTCTCTTTTACACCCTCTTTCAGTTTGACCATATACTTCATAACAATTTATTTTACACCTTCATTATATTTTGGTATTATTTTTTATTCTTTTATTACATAATTTATTCCATTAAATATACAAAATAGATTTTAATGTATTTTAAACAAAACTGCAAAATTGGTCCACGTTGTTTGCGATTTTTCGTAGATAGGATCCCTTGACTTTCAAAATCGTAAAAATGAAAAAATATATCTTCAATACGTTATTTAGCAATAAAAAAATTCCAGAGTAAAACAAACAAAAATGAAAATATAGAAACCCGAAGATGATGAGATAAGGGTTTAAAGACCCACCTTTCATTTCCCTCTTTTCAATCCCCAGTCATTCAGGAAGGAGCGAGAGACACGCATAGCGATATCAGAATTACAAAGCTAAAACCTCCATTACAGGAGCTCGGCTCTTCTCTTTAGGGTAACTTTTTTTCCATTTGGATTATGTAATTTGGCGATTTAATGTGTAAACAATCGTTTATAACTACTGCTTCAGTGTCAAATTTCGAAACTTTATTCTTGTTTCGAGTCTCCCGATGATGAACTAAAGCCAATGTTGTCTTTGTTCGTAATCCCCAATTCATGCTGTTATGTTGTCGAAGAACTTATCTGCACCACAATTGGTTGTTATTTTCGGGTAATTCAATTCACAGTCTCCAAAATTATGATAAAATCGAAGGCATGCTCAAACTGCGAACGTAATTTTCCAATCTTGAATGTAGTTCTCCGCGACAATTGGTGAAGGAAATTCACTAATCATTATGATACATTGAGTAGTATAATTCACCTTACATTGAAGTTATCGTTTGAAATTTCTGTGGGTTTGTGAAATTACATTGATTCTTCAGTATATCTACACCGATTATTTGAAAGTAATCTTGAATTCTTGACAGTTTATACTTTATACGTTGTTTATGCTCCACAGGTGAAGAAGCTGATGAACAATTAGCGTAGTTACTAACAGAACCAAACCAAATTGAACCCAATTCACCATTACATCAACAAGATGACACCTGTTATCCCTTCAACTAGCAGCATCTCACTTATCCCAGGGTGCACCTTCAATTCAAGAAACACCAGCACTTCAATTAGATGCTCAAATCTTAAAAGATCCACCCGAAAAACCCTATACCCTCAAGATTGTGTACTACCTCTCTCAACATCACTTAAATTATTCCCACATATTCGATCATTCAAACCAAGATTCTCAGTACCATCAGCCACTGAAGTCGATGTAGCGGTAGAACAAACCACTTCCGTTTCCGATTCCGATTCCGCCCAAACACCGGAAACACCATCACCCGTTGACAAATCAAAACAGCGATCACGACCCGCTAGAAAGAGCGAAATGCCACCCGTGAAAGACGAAGAATTAGTACCCGGAGCAAGTTTCACGGGTAAAGTAAGATCGATCCAACCATTTGGAGCTTTTATAGATTTCGGTGCTTTCACAGACGGACTCGTACACGTATCACGGTTAAGTGACGGGTACGTGAAAGATGTGGCAAATGTTGTGTCAGTAGGTCAAGAAGTCAAGGTGAAGTTGGTTGAAGCAAATCTTGAAACGGGCCGGATTGCATTAACAATGCGGGAAAACGAGCCCGCGAGTGGTGGTGAATCATCTCGACCACCGAAACGAGGTCAAAATCAAAAGTCAAACCGGGGTCCAAATGAAGGAAGAAAGACGACTAAGTTTGTGAAGGGTCAAGATCTCGAGGGTACGGTCAAGAATTTGACAAGATCGGGTGCTTTTATAAACCTTCCGGAAGGTGAAGAAGGTTTTTTACCGGCTTCTGAAGAGGCGGATGAAGGGTTCGGGAGTATAATGGGGGGCGGGTCTTCGTTGGAAATCGGTCAAGAAGTCAAAGTTAGGGTTTTGAGGATTGCAAGAGGGCAAGTGACTTTGACTATGAAGAAAGATGAAGATAATAAAGAATTGGATTCCAAGCTTCAAGGGAAGGTTTTTACTGCAACAAATCCGTTTCTTGTTGCTTTTCGTAAAAATCAAGATATTGCTTCTTTTTTGGATGAAAGGGAGAAAGTTGAAATTGAAAGCTCTTCTTCATTAGTAGTTGAAGAAGAAAAATCTGAAACACAAGAATTAGTTGAAGAGGTTGAAATCAAGAGTGAAGAGTCAAGTGAGCCGGTAATTGAGGAGAATGTAATTGAAGGTTTGAATTTTTGTTCTTTGATCTTTTATACTCTTACCCTTTTTGCGTTAAGTCAAAAAGAGGTTTCTTGATTAAGTCCTCTTTCAATTAAGTCCATTAAGTCAAAGAAACATTATCTGAAATTACTATTTATGATTTAGATGAGAAAGTAGAGATACCCGAAGAGACAAGTAGCATCACAAGCTCAGTTGAAGAAGTTGATGTCCCGGTAACTGAAGGTTTGAATTTTTGCTCTTTGGCTATTTATAGTGTTTCACTTTTTTGCCAATTAAAGAAGTAAATGAGGGAAAATTTGTAAAAAGTTCGGACTTAATGGGGAAATATTGGCTGATATTAGTTTTTTTATGAATTAGAAGAGAAAGATGAGAAGGTAGAGATACCTGAGGAAACAAGTAGTATCACAAGCTCAATTGAAGAAGTTGAGGTCCCGGTAGTTGAAGGTTTGAACTTTTATTCTTTGGACTTTTATAATCTTAATTGACATATGTTCCAAAATCTTGTTATTTTGGTCTATTGGCATTATTGAATTTGAAGAAGCTTTTGAAAAGCTTTTTACCATGAGTTTTTTTGAAAAGCCAAGTAATCTCTAATCTTGTAACCTTCTTATTGGTTTTGTCCTTTTTGACCCTTATACTACATAACAAATTATTTTACACCTTAATTATATTTAGATATTAATTCTTTTATTTTTTTTACATAATCTATTTAATTAAATATACAAAATAGATTTGAATATATTTTATAGAACGTTATATCATAAAAAGTCTCAGAATTTTCAAAATGATAAACATACCAAAGATAAAATAAAACATTACCGTAACATGCTACTTAATCCTTTTTTATTTATTAAAATATTAATATCAACTAATGTTATTTTTCAAAAAATATGAAGTAGACTTAAAAATTTTAAAATCATATGAGGGTAGTTTATATAATATATGAGAAAGATGACGATAAATTAGTTAATTTCTAGAAAAAGCATCTGAAATTACTATTTGTGATTTAGATGAGAAAGTAGAGATACCCGAGGAGACAAGTAACATCACAAGCTCGATTGAAGAAGTTGCTGCCCCAATAACTGAAGGTTTGAATTTTTGGCTCTTTGGCTATTTATGCAACAATGTTTCACACTTTTTTGCAAATTTGACAAGTAAATGAGGGCATATTTGTAAAAAGTTTGGACTTAATGGGGAAACATCTACTGAAATTATTTTTTTATGAATCAGAAGAGAAAGATGAGAAGGTAGAGATAGTAGAGGAAACAAGTAGTGTCAAAAGCTTTTTTGAACAAGTTGATGCCCCAATAACCCAAGGTTTGAATTTGAACTCTTACTTTTGAGCCATATATACTCTTGATTGATGAACTTTTTAAAATCTTAGTTATGTTAGTCTATTGGTGATCATTGTTGTAAAAATCGGCCTAGTTTATTGACTTGTAAATAGAAATCGGACGTAAAAATCGATCAATTAGTTGGTTAAAGTCAGTAAAAACTTTAAATGTTAAGTATTTTCTAATTAAAATAATGTGGTCTAAAATTTTTATATAACGTATATCATATTTTTATTAAATCTTCAGTTGCTTTTAATGTTGTAGGGACATAAAGCTAAAATACTGTTTCTTTTTGTACTGATTGCATTGTCTGGATCTGAATAGAAGACTATTTTACCCTCATATTTAAATATAACAAATAACGAATGACCATTTATTTAATTACCGTCAAAAATTAAAATTGTATATTATCACATTAAATATCATAAAATTTAAATTATTAAAAAAATAACATGATCAGTAACATAAATTGAACATTGAATATTATTATTTATAATCAGTTTATATTATTTCTAATATATAAAAATATAAGTATTGTTACTTTAAAAATAAAACATTATAAAGTTCTATAATTATCATTATTTTTTACTTACAAATATAAAAAATTAAAATACTTCAAAAATACATAATTTTTTATCTCTATTTGTACACTAGAATTTATAAAATTCGGTATAAATTAAATTTTTCTAAATAAAATCTATTTGTGATTCAGATGAGAAAGTAGAGATACCCGAGGAGGCAAGTAGCATCACAAGCTCCATTGAAGAAGTCGATGCCCCGGTAACCGAAGGTTTGAATTTTTGCTCTTTGACTATTTATACAACAACGTTTCACTTTTTTGCCAATTTAACAAGTAAACGAGGGCAAATTTGTAAAAAGTCCAAACTTAATGGGGGAAACATCACCTGAAATTATTTTTTTATGAATCAGAAGTGAAAGATGAGAAGGTAGAGGTACCAGAGGAAACAAGTAGTGTCACAAGCTCAATTGAACAAGTTGATGCCCTTGTAACTGAAGGTTTGAAATTTTATTCTTCAGCCATATATATATAATCTTGATTGATGCATGTTTTAAAATTTTAGTTACTTTAGTCTATTGGTGATCAGTGTTGTTAAAATTGGCTTAGGCGGTAGTCAAAGGTTTATTGAGTTGTAAAATGGAAATCGGGCATAAAAGTCGGTCAAAACTTTAAATCTTAAGTATTTACTACTCAAAAAAATATAGTCTAAAATTTTTATATAATATACATCGTATTTTTATTAAATCTTTCATTGCTTTTAACTTTGTAGGTGCATACAAAGAAAAGGAATAGGCTAGAGACGACGAGTAGTTTAGTTTTTGAAATTGAGTATTTTAGTTTTTGAACTAATTATGGTGATGAAGACTTGAAGTAGTTGAACACTTGTCACTTGAACTTTTTTTCATTTGAGCTTCTTTTTTCATTTTGCTTATTTTGCTATGATATTGGTCATTTCTTTAGCACAAACGATTTTTGCAACATTGTTGGTGATGTGGGTTAAATGCATATTTATGCAACAACGATTCATATTTTTCCCAATTATGCAATAATGTGTCACGTTTCATTTTATGTCCAAAATATACAAATTGTAACGAAACTTGGTACTTCATGACATGGCACCACTTAACTGCTTATTTTACGTAACAGTGTTTCACCTTTTTACCAATTTATGCAACAAACATGAATTACACAACCACATTTCATCCTAATAAACCGGTTAAAGTATTTCATCTTTTCGTCCTACAATGAAATGCCAGTACATATATGATATAAAAAACCACTTTCTTGCATCATTTGGAGAAAAGGTAAAACACTGTTGCATAAAGACACATTTACCCCTTTATGAAGAGACTGAAGTTACTTCTTATGAATCAGATGAACAACTAGAGATACCCGAGGAGACAAGTACTATCACAAGTTCAACCGAACAAGTAGATGCCCCTGTAACCGAAGGTTTGAACTCTTGCTATTTGATTATTTATACTATTCATAAGTAATTTTATTTTTTCCATTCGATATATTAAAATAAACACATGAAATTACTTCTTATGAATCAGATGAAGATACAAAAATCGAACCCGTTTCTGAAGAAAACGGTAGCATTACAAGCCAAGTACAAGTAGATACCGAAATTCCAACCGCCACACCAGTCGAGGTCAAAAATGACGTAATCGCCCCCGAGCAAGCTGCCGAAAGCACCACACCTCCCCCTTCAGAAACCACCACTAAAGGTTCATAAATATTCTCTTTTCTCCCCTCATTATCAATAAAAAAATGTCTTTCCAAAATGCAAAAAAAATATAATGTTTTTTTATATATATGACAGCAACAATATCCCCGGCACTTGTAAAACAACTCCGAGAAGAAACCGGTGCAGGAATGATGGACTGCAAAAAAGCCCTTTCAGAAACCGAGGGCGATTTAGTCAAAGCACAAGAATACCTCCGAAAAAAAGGTCTTTCAACCGCCGACAAAAAGTCAAACCGTAAAACCGCCGAGGGTAGAATCGGGTCCTACATACACGACTCCCGAATCGGTGTCCTCGTAGAAGTCAACTGCGAGACCGATTTTGTCGCCCGTGGAGACATTTTCAAAGACTTAGTCAATGATTTAGCAATGCAAGTGGCCGCATGTCCCCAAGTCCAGTATCTTGTCCCGGAAGATGTTTCGGAAGATACCATTCAGAAAGAGAAAGAAATTGAAATGCAAAAGGAAGATTTGTTGGCAAAACCGGAACAGTTTAGAGGGAAGATTGTTGAAGGGAGGATTAAGAAGCGGCTTGATGAGCTGGCGTTGCTTGAACAGGCGTATATTAAGAATGATAAAGTTGTTGTGAAGGATTTTATAAAGTCGACTATTGCGACAATTGGAGAAAATATAAAAGTTAAGAGGTTTGTGAGGTTTAACCTTGGTGAAGGTTTGGAGAAGAGATCAAATGATTTTGCTGCGGAAGTTGCCGCGCAAACTACCGCTAAGAAGGTGGCGGCACTGCCCACGGAGCAGCCACCTGCCGCCACGGAGACTGTTACTGTTGTTGACGAGTAAGACGCTGTTGCTTATTATTATTGATTTTTTTTACTTTTATGGACTTTCTCTATTAAGTCTTTTTTTTTTCTGCATTAAGTAGAAAATTAACGCCCATATATAGCTTACCTGATTAGGTCTAAGTAAAAAAGAAACAGCACCTTAATCTAGGCTAAATGCAAGAAATAGCAATGTACTTTCATTTATTTTTTTTATTATGGCATCCTACTCATTTCTTTTTATTACAGCATTGTACTTTAGTTTTTTTTTTTCTTTTTAAGGCATTGTACTTTGAAAAATCTTCCCAATTATAGCATTATACTTTTAAAAAAATTTCTTTTCAGGACATTATACTTTAAAAAAAATCTACCCAATGATAGCAATATCATCCACATACAAAGCAACTTTCACTGCTATAGTTTGGTGGACTTTTTAAATTATAATTTCCTAATAAGAAAAAATCAAAAGTACAATGTTATAATCAGGTAGATTGTTTAAAGTACAATGCCTCAACAAGAAAAAAAACTGGAAGTACAATGTTGTAATAAAGTTAAACAAAAGTACAATGCTATAATCAGGAAGATTGTTTCTCGCATTTGGCCCAAAAGATTGTTCTTTATTTACCAAGTAAAAAAATATATATATAGTACAAATAATCAAATACAAAAATTTGCATTTCTTTTAGGGCACCAAAAGTGACAATCTCAGCAGCATTAGTGAAGCAACTACGCGAAGAAACCGGTGCAGGAATGATGGACTGCAAAAAAGCCCTTTCAGAAACCGGGGGCGATTTAGTCAAAGCCCAAGAATACCTCCGTAAAAAAGGCCTTTCAACCGCCGACAAAAAATCATCCCGTTTAGCAGCCGAAGGCCGTATCGGATCCTACATTCACGATTCCCGTATCGGAGTCCTCATCGAAGTCAACTGTGAAACCGACTTTGTGGGCCGTAGTGAAAAATTCAAAGAATTAGTCGATGATTTAGCCATGCAAGTTGTTGCAAGTCCTAAAGTAGAGTACGTTGCCATTGAAGATATTCCCGAGAGTGTTGTGAGTAAAGAGAAAGAGATGGAGATGCAACGAGAGGATATTTTGTCGAAACCGGAGGGTATAAGGGGAAAGATTGTGGAAGGGAGAGTGGCGAAGAGGCTTGGAGAGCTCGCGCTTCTTGAACAACCGTTTTTAAAAGACGATTCTGTCCTTGTGAAGGATTTTGTGAAGCAGACGGTTGCGGCGATTGGTGAGAATATTAAGGTTAGGAGGTTTGTTCGGTTTACGCTTGGTGAGTCGAGTGAGTCGAAATCGGAAGAAACGGAGTCTTGAGGGGTATTTTAGAGAATTTCCGGTTTTTGGTAAGGGTATTTTTGGGAAATTTATTCGGGACAAGGGTTTTTGTTGAAACACCGAGTAATGTTATTTTGTATCGTGAAATCGTAACACTTTGTTTTTGGGTTTATGTTTAAATTATTTATTTACTTGTTACAATCGCTATTAATAAATTGATGATATTGCTATTTGGTGGGTTCGTATGATTTCTTTTGTGTTACTATTTTAGATATTTAAGGAGTTCTTTTAATCAAAGGTGGAAGTGTGCGTATCATGCCAAGAAGAAACCCTAGTAGAACAATGTAAACTTTATAAAATTTCTAATTGTAGGAATACTAGTGTTTAAATCCCCCGCGCTTTGCAGCTAGGATCCTAGAAATGACAATATAGAAAATATGGCAACGTACTTTTATTAATTAGTTTACTATGTTATCCTACTTTTATTTTTATAATATTTCAAAAACCCTACAGAAAACCCTACACATAGATAACAATGCTATACACTCCCTCCCTTTCCCCATAGGGAGTGTTAGGTTTCAATCAAGGGATGGCCACTGGCTACCTCTCTACCCCCGTAGGTGATTGACCCGGACCACCCTGCTGCCAGGTGTGCGTGGGCCCCGAGGTTGCTTCATCAGGGTCATTCAAATGATGGGTCGGGTGGGGTCCTCGGTTATTAAAAAAAAAAAAAAAAGCTATACATAAATTAAGCAGAAATTGAGTAGAGTTTTTAAAGTATGATGTCGTAATAAGAAAAAAGTTATAATTCAATGCTTTATCGAATTTATCCAAAAAAAATTATAAATAAAAAAAACATTTTGACAAATCATTAGGAGAGCGTTACTATGGTTAGTATTATTGCATGAAACTAAAATAAATTATGCAAAATAAAAGAAGAGGAAAATATTAATATTTTTTGGACCAAAATTGTTAAAAAAAATTATATGTTATGCTGCTAATCTGAAAAATATAAAAGCTCTAAGCCAAAATGGTGCTATATATAAAAGAACAGGGTCAATAATGAAAATATGAAATGTAGATGGGATTTGGAAATTGGAATGCTTAAAAAAGCAATGAGACGAATATGGCCGTAACAAGTTTCGAAGCATAGTCAGTTTATTCAAAATGCAACTTCCCAGCCACTAAGCTGCCTATAAGTTTGTGTTTAATATTCTATTTTCATAATAATAAACATTGGAAAAAACATTACTGTTCATCCGTTGATAAATTAATAGTATTGTAATAACTAAATTAATAAAATAATATTAAAAAAGCTACTGTTCATGCGCCTCACATCCCTGTTGGAAATTGATCACCCGGGCGTTGCGTCGGGGTTTGTAAACAAAAAATTGTAAAAAGAAAATTATAAAAACGCAAGTGTTAAAAGAGAATCCAAATTTTTTTGGAGGAAACTGTGTTAATAAACACCAGAGTAAATTTTGGAACAATATAATCATAAGAGTAAAAGCAGAATAAATAAAACTATAAGTTAATTGAAAAAAAAGTATAATTAGAATTTGAATAAAAGAAAAGTTTGAAGCAAATTCATAAGAAAACTAAATATTTTGTCAAAAATATAAAAAGCGAAAAGTAAATAGGAACCAAAATTTTTATAAAACTTAAAAGTTGAGAAAATGTAATATAATTTAAAAGTTTGTTCAAATTTAAATGAAATATAAACTCAAAAAAGAAAAATTGTAAAAAGAAAAACATACCAAAATAGTAACAAAAAGATCTATGGGTTAAAACTATAAAGTAGGCTAGATTTTGGGGTTAAAACTGTAAAGTATGCAAAGTTGGTGGAGGGTTTTGCCGGATCCGGATTATTCACAACCCACATGAAGCAAAAAGGAAAAAAATTGTTAGAAAAAGGATTCGAACTTTGGAACTCTGGCATAGAGAGACTCGTATGCAATGCTTAACCGCTAGGATAGTTCTCTTTTAGCTTTCAATACGCCACAGATTACATATAAAGAATATCGAAAATCATTAAAATAATAATATCACTGTTCATCAGATGATAATTGTAATATAGGGTAATTAAGAGCTCTCTTGATTTTCCATTCAATCATCAAGATTTACTTTGCCTATCCCAAATGTATCTACTAGTTATATAACTTTTTAAATGTAAATTCAAAAAAAGACAATAAGTTTTTAAAAAAGTTTAATTTTGACATTATGTTATTTTTTTTTCAATTAAGTCACTAATTTTTTAATTTTTCTCAATTAAGTCGCTATGTTTTCAATTTTGTTTCAATTTTGACCACTTGACTGGTCAACCCGGTTGTTAGCTGGTGTGGCATGGTGACATGTCAATATTGATGACGTGGCGCTGACATGACATGCTGACGTGCCACCAATGTGTCAAAATCGAAACAAAATTGAAAACATAGTGATTTAACTGGAAAATTTTAAAAACGTAGTGACTTAATTGAAAAAACAACAACAGAGTGTCAAAACCGAAATTTCCTGAAAACTTAGTGTCTTTTTTGAAATTAACAAATAAGATATTAATTAGACTTATATAATGAAAATTGGTTCGGTACCAACGATTTTTTTGCTCACATAAAATGAGCTTGGTTAAGGAACCAAAATATCCGAAACTGATAATGGATTTAAAAAAAAGAACCAAATCGTCACACATAATTGGTTATGATTCCGTTAGAACGAAAGATAAACAGTTACAATATTAACTATTATAATAAAAAATAAACTGATATATTTGGTTATTATAAATATTCAAATTATAACCTATAACTCACCATTTCGATAAAACAAATCATTATTCTTATTTTATTTATTTTTTATTTCTTATCAATTAAATATTTTGAAATGTTTATAGTTAGTTTTTGGACAAATTTAAAAAAAAAACACTAAGTTTTTAGAAAATTTCGATTTGGACGCTCTGTTATTGTTTTTTCAATTGAGTCACTAAGTTTTTAAAATTTTCTAACTAAATCACTATGTTTTTCAATTTTGTTTCAATTTTGACACCTTGGTGTCACGTCAGCATGTCATGTCAGCGCCACGTCATCAAGACTGACACGTCACCATGCCACGTCAGCTGACAACCGGGTTGACCGGTCAAGTGGTTAAAATTGAAACCATAGTGGCTTAATTGAGAAAAATAAAAAAGTTAGTCACTTAATTGAAAAAAATAATAATACAGTGTCAAAATCAAACTTTTTTGAAAACTTAGTGTTTTTTTTTTTAAATTGTCCATTTTTTAAAGAACCATGATATTGGCACATTTTGGTGCATTTCGAGTACTTTTAGTCCAGAATATAAAGATCAAATGAATTAAATTTAACAATTGTAATATGTTATTGTTTTAAACTTCTTTTATCGAGATCACATTTGACTAGATGCCAGATAACGTCAAAAGGTTATATTTTTCATTTGGGTGAATATATACACATTCCATTTTCATTTTTTATCAAAATCAAATCGACTTAATTGATCGTTATTACGTTGAGAAAGTTAACGATTAGAGGACATCTAATGTCACCTCATTCACACCAAACTTTTGATTTTCCTCAATAGCGAAGTAGTCACGTAACTTCGCACCAGAGAAGACGTTTCTTGTTACATTAGGAATCGTAGGACGTAGGTATTAATTGGGCTTCTACAAAATAATCAATTTTGAAGTACGACTTATAAATTCAATGGAATTGATATGAATATGAATTATCTTGTCGAATGAGTTTTGAATATTCTTAATTCAATTAAAATACATGCTGAATATTCTTTCAAAAGAAGAACTTTCAAAAACAGTTTCACGTTTTATTGACTAAAATACACAAATTGACTTTTAAGTTGCCATACAACTCACAAAAATATTTGTCGCGTTTATATAGTTCTATTATAGTAAATAAGCAATTTTATAAGACCCGACTTGGAGACTCTATCCGCCAAACAAGCATCGGCCACGTGTAAACTTGATCTGCCAAACAACCATCCGCCAATTGTAAACTTGATCTGTCATACAAGCATCCACCACTTGTACACTCAATCCGCCAACCAGGAACTGCATTGTTGACGGATTTCTCAATTTTTTTACTTCCACTCTTTCAATATCATCCACCTCGTGGAATATAAGAATATCTTGAAACCTCAACACACAAACACACACTAAAAACACGCTGAAACACACGCACACACTCTTACAAAGATGAGGGTTTTCTTGAAGATTTTTGGATGGTTTGTAGTAGGGTTATGTTTCTTGGTGACTAGAGGGGAATGTATGATTTCCAGAAGTTTATTGAAAGAGATTGAAAAAGTAAACAAGGTTGGCTCATATGGTGTTGTTGTGCCCAATAGTTTTGAAATGAATCCACTTTTGCAGTCGTCGAGCTTCGTAGCAAATAAAAAACGTCCATATATTGATATATCAGGTAAGTCGATACGTTCTAATATATTTATGTATGCAGTATGTACATGAGGGCAATTTTGGATGTACGTCTTGAATGATTATTAATTGGACATTATGTTAATGAAAGTAGCAAGAGATTGGTATGTAATTTGCATTATCTTAAAAATCGACATTTTGTCCTTGCATACTTAGAATCATCGAAATAGTACTCAAAATTGATTATTACAAGTTTACAACTTAAAAGTAGATCTAAAAACCCATACAGTACATACATGTCAAATGGTAATATATATAACATGTAACCTAACGGGTATTTTTTAACAGGAAGAAGGTTTCGTTTAGGAACTCTAGAAAATCGAAAGGTCATTATCGTCATGACGGGATTAGGCATGGTATGTGACCATATCTTACAAAGATTTTGAAATAGTTCGCGGGTTTCGACTGCATTTGCATGAATTGATTGTTGTTTTTAATTTGTTTGTGTATTTGTATTTGTATTTGTTTCATTCTTTCCTTATTAACTTGTACGCATTTAATGTCTCAATTATCTGGATGTGTAGGTGAACGCAGGTATTACCACACAGTTGTTGTTAAGTCTGTTTAACGTGATAGGAGTCTTGCACTTTGGTATTGCCGGAAATGCAAATAGTGAACTTGAAGTCGGAGATGTGGCCATCCCTGAGTTTTGGGCTCATACAGGCCTATGGGTTTGGCAGGTAAGACTGAAGGCTAGTTGTATTAATCAGATAGTTTCATATCATACAATAAAAAAATTCCCATAGATTAAAAAAGGATTCAACAAAGTGGGTTTAAAATCTTGAATCACCTAATATCATACTGATTTATATAAGGGATTTTCTAATATATGCCCTAAGGCACACGTAAGAGTCATTAATTATGTTGAATATTCTTATTGGAATTAACATTTTATATTAATTAGCTTAAGTTTTTTATTCTTTTTTTGATTTACTATTTTATTATTGTTTCATAATATTTTATCATTAATATGAAATGCTAGTTCCAATAAGAATATTCAACTTAATAAATGACTTTTATGTGTGCCTTAGGGCACATATTAGAAAATCCCTTTATATAATAATATTTTTGTATCCCTCCAGAGATATGGAGAAGGATCTGAAAACGAGTTACCCTTAGAATCCAACGGGGACTACACAAGAAGTATCGGATACCTAAAGTTCTCTGATTATAATAATGACACGACTACACAAAACAATGAGTTCAAAGACAACCTTTTAAATAATGTTTGGTATCAGCCAGAAGAAATATTCCCCATCAACACAAAGCCCGAAACTAGACAACACGCATTCTGGGTGCCGGTTGACAATAACTACTTTGCACTTTCCAAGCAACTCGAGGTACAAATCTTCCCTTTCATGGCAACCAATATATATTTCAAAAAAGAAAAAAGAGGGACTGAAGTTGTATTTTGCGATTGTTCAGGGTATGGAGTTGGAGAGATGTATAAATGGTACAATGTGTTTACCAAGAGCACCTAAAGTGGCAAGAGTTGAGAGGGGTGTAAGTGCAAATATTTTTGTGGATAATGCGGCTTATAGAAACTTTCTAAGTAGCAAATTTAATGTGACCCCAATAGACATGGAGAGTGCTGCAGTTGCATTAATTTGCTATCAACAAAAAATCCCATTTATTGTAATTAGGGCTCTTTCTGATTTAGCTGGTGGTGGTTCTGCTATTTCTAATGAAGCTTCTAGCTTTGCCCCTTTGGCAGCTCAAAATGCAGTTGCTGCATTGGTTAAATTGGTGCAATTATTGCCTTTATAAGACTCTTTTGTAATTTTTATAACTAGGGTTGCACCTCCACATGATGTTGCGGAACTTGTATGTACAATAGCTAGGCAATAGATAATTTACAATAAGGTTATGTTTTGATTACACAAAAATTCATTTCTTGTTTTGTTTAAATAGGTGACCAAAAGATCATACATTCAACTAAAAGCCATAATAGAAAAGTTACTAAAAGTAATTAGTTAGAATTTATGTATATATATTATAATGATGTAATAATTAAATAATAAACTTATATTTCTTAATAAATAAAACTAATCAAAAAAAATTACTTTGAAAAATATAAATATTTAGACTAGATGTATTTAACAATGATATTACGTTAGGGGTCATAGTACATAGTCATTGATTACACAACTACCTCATATTACGTTAGGGATCGTAGGACATATGCATTAGTTACACGACTATCAAAACAATTTAATTTGAAGTACAACTTATAATTTTATGGATATGAATATAAATATGAACTTTCTATTAGAGTTGGTTTAAATATTATTATTACACTTAGGTTGAACAATATGGAGTGTTATTTGCATCTCTCTCTCTCTCTCTCTCTCTCTCTCTCTCTCTCTCTCTCTCTCTCTCTCTCTCTCTCTCTCTCTCTCTTTGTTGCTTAGGTGTAGTGGGTGTCGATGGCACCCACACTATTCGGCCTTAGAATATCTTCTGAAAAAACATATGCTTTTAAGAGAGGAATTATTTACAAAAATTACACAATTGAGTGACTATGTCAAGCACATTACATAATTTGTTGTATTATATAATTTAATTACAGAATTATAGCGAATAAGTAATTTTAGAAGACCGGACTTAGAGACGCAAGGTTGTTTTAAACTCGGTTTATTAGTTGATCTGGTATGGCGACTAGGTTACATGTCAAGTTTTTCAACTGTCGAGTCAACTCGGTTTTTAAGATTCTTATGCATACATACATACATACATACATACATACATACATACATACATACATACATACATACATACATACATACATACATACATACATACATATATATATATATATATATATATATATATATATATATATATCACTACAAATAAAATTACATTTAGTGACACATTTTTTATGTGCCACTATATCATGTTTTTAGTGGCACATATTTCTTTGTGCCATTGTATCACCTCAAATTCTAATTTTCATGTAACCCGCTTCTGGTTCCCTCCAAAATTAAAATTGAAATTGTTCCACGCATCCCAAAATATTAGATATTAGTAAACAGATTCTTTGCCTAAATCACGTACTTTTATTCTTCATTCATCCCTCATGAACTATGAAATCTCTAGTTTCTCTCATCGACACCGTTCATGCCAGCCACACCAAATGCCTCTGTCACCGTTCACACTAGCCACCCCTCAGCTTCCTATCGACGTTTGCCTCTACAGACGGTTACATGACTTCGAGTTCCAATCCTCGATTAGGTATTATTTTTTTCAAATATCTTAAGTTTCTATTACATGACTTCGACTTCCAATCCTCGATTACATTGAAAACTGAATCGTCTATCTTTTATCCCTATGTAAACAATTGTTGAAGGTTGTTCTAATTCCATCCCAAAGTCTGCAAGGTAAATAAATCGATGAGTGCAGTTATTAAAGGTTGAATCTGCTTCAAAACTCTCACATATTAGTTTCAATCCAGGTAAGACAAATCGATTTTGCTATTTTTGTTTGCTTTACATTTAACTTATAAGTTAATAGATTATTCAGGATTTAATCTGTAACTTCTGTGACATATTACGATGAGTGTAGTTATTAAAGGTTGAATCTGCTTCAAAACTCTCACATATTAGTTTCAATCCAGGTAAGACAAATCGATTTTGCTATTTTTGTTTGCTTTACATTTCACTTATAAGTTAATAGATTATTTAGGGTTTAATCTGTAACTTCTGTGACATATTACTCTTCAACGAGTTTGTCAAATTGGTATTTTTTGGAATTGTTTCCTTACATCGATGGTTTAGTTTATTAAATAGGTAGTTGTTAAGCTTGTGGATTTGATTGACAAATTGATAATTTTCAATCGTCATGTGTATGCTTTGACTTTTATGGATGAATCAAATTTAATACAACTATTTTCATTTGGGTATTGGGTTTTGGTTTGATGCTTTATTCCTTACTTTTTGTGATTTGTGAATTTGAAAAACAACTTAACTGTTACAAGATATTAGATAAGGGATTGGGTTTTCTAGTCTAAAGCAGAAGCTGTTAGTTTTACTTAATATTTACTTAATTTTCAACTGGAATTATATTAAAGCTCAAATTCTGGATTATGCTATTCATTTCATACTTTCTTTTTACTATTTATTTAGGGTTCAACTGGAGTTACAGTTAATGAAGTAGCAAGGATTGAAATTGTAGTCAGCGAACTCTAAGAGGTAAACAAATTTGTTCCATATTTTTCATCCAGTTATGATTATACCTAATAAAAATATTTGTCATATTAGTTGGTTAAGTACTTGAAAATTAAAAATCCTGTCGAAAGGTTGGATTTTTTCTCTATTTGACATAAATGCCCCTATACCATGTTGCAATCTGTCTGTTTAAGCCAATGTTTTGAAAACCGGACCGGACGTTGAATTGGCCGTGATACTGGTTCGATGGTTCAATCGGTTCGACCGGTTCAACCGTTCCTAAAAACCGGATGACATCATATATATATATATATATATATATATATATATATATATATATATATATATATATATATATATATATATATATATATATATATATATATATATATATATATATATCTACTATACCTAATAAATAAAAATAACTTTTGCCATATGTCCATTTTTTAAACCCTCTTCTCTATCTGACACGTGTCATTTTATGGATTTTCTGGAATTCTCAATTCTGTTTTCGATTTTGAAAGTGTAACCGATGTTTGTTTCTATTTCCGTTTCAAAATTAATAAGTCTCGAACTGCACAGCTAAAATTCAGGAAATAAACATGGAATGGATCAGCTTTTCATTATTTATAGGTTAAGCCGTTACTATTCCGATTCATTTATACCCATCTTCTTCGTCTCCATCGTTCGGTGTATTGTTCGGGAGCCTAACTTTGAGCTAAGGTTAGTTTTTCTTATTTTCTTTCTTTGCATATGTTCTTAATCCCGTATCTGATTTGGGGTAGACTTGGATTGCAATTTACGATAATCTGGTTAATTGATTACAAGTTAGAATTTTCCTTAAAGAGCCTTTCTATATGGGAATCGATATACACATCTTCAATTTGTGGTTTAATTCCACAGATGTTGCAAGTATAATTCCAATCATGATTCCAATTTTCTAACATAAAAAGAAACGCAGACCATCGCATCGAAGTGGCTTCTCCACTCTGATGAAAGTAATGGCGTCTCATCTGTATCGCGTGATGTATAAACCCTCTTAGGGATTACGCTCCCTTCCGCAAGTCGCTTTTGGACCCAAAAGGTACTTCACTCTTTATTACTTAACCTTATTTTTGGACAACGAGACAAAATTCTGTGATTAATGAAGCATTTGATTCGTTTTCTCAAGCTCTCGGTAGTGTCAAATCGTATGGTTTGAATATGACAAAGAATTTCTCCATTTGTAACCCTTTGTCAATCTCACTAACGTCGTCGGTAAACCCTACTCCATGTCTCCATTCTCACATTCAAAAGATCCGGATATTCCACCGCTTCCTACTCAACTATCGGATCCACCCCAAAACCCAATGCATGAGAACAACCCACTTATCAGTCAGACAGACGAAGCTCTTCATTCTACACTTCCGAGACTAACACCAGGTACTCTCTGCCCCAAAGACGTAGGTCCAAATGAATATTTTCACTAGATTTCAGCAAATAGACGAGGGGAAAATTTATGATTAACTACGATTAATTAAAAAAACACTGCAGTCCTATGTTTACAAATGGGCGAAACCACAGGGGATGTTTTTTTGAAACTCTCTCGAGCCATTAAGTTCACGCCTATGAATTTTGGGTGCTTTCTGTAAGTATTCTCAATCCATCATTAATTTCATAACCATAATTATTCTATCATCATCACTCACACTTCCTTTATGTGTAGTCGAACAATTGGTACAATGTCAAGGAGCACTCTTATTCAACCAATGCATTCGAAAGTTAACCAATCAATGGCATTGTTGATGTACCTTTAGCACAAACTGGCGAATCTATTGCAGAATGTGAACTCCTCAAATGATTTGTCCAAGAGGTAATCAGGTAAGTGATTTTTGCCTGTAATAAACACATCTTACTTTAATTGTTCATCATTTATTGCATTAGTAGAGTTCATAATTCATTACAAACAAATATTTCTTGGCAGGGAGACCAAGTTGAAGAATATCAACCTCTTTGTGAAAATGATAAAGCAACTATAGAAATAACAAGCCGATATAAAGGGAAAGTTGCTAATAAAAAATCTTTTATAATTTTTTTGGCAATTTTGGTCACAGATTCATTAAAAAACTATATTATACTTCCATTCATTTAATTTATAGCAATCTGCTTTCAAGTATATGTTTTTGTGTGTCTATGTTTGAAAAAACCATCCAAAGTCTCATGAGTTCAATTGAACCATGCTAGGACCCAAATGTAAAGAATATTTTCATTCGTTTGTTTTATAGCATCCTATTCTCATGAGTTCTATACACTTGGTATTCTATTTTTAGTTGTAATTTTTTTCTAATGTCTGAAATTTGCAGAAAGCAATTAGAGTGCAGGATAAATTGAATCTTAAACACCCTTGAGTAATCTATCTGGTGTGAAGTTTTATAGGTAAATTATTATTATGTTAACTTCATTTCATTCCAGGTTAAGTGTCTTTTGCTAGATTTAAATTAGTAACGTGCATTATATCTTTAGATTTGTTGGATCTTATTATATGGAATTTAGGTATAAGTCAAGGACCCAATTGTAGGAAAGGTTTTAAATATAATATTTATTTTGGCATAGAAGGAAAAACATATAATTGATGTGCTTATAATAAATTATAGGTTAATATGTTTGTCCTGGTCTTAAAAGATTTTGAATTTGATTTCCTTATCTATTAATTCTGTAAATGTTATTGCTGTAGAAATAAGTGGAACAGTTGGAGTTACTATGATACATTCAGATTCTTTTTACAATCCGAGAGCGTATTGCCTTGAAAAATAAAATCAACATTTTTATACGATGTTTACAATATATAATCATACATTTTTATACTATGTTAACCGTATATTCAAAATCAAGAAATGATATACCTGAGATAATTAGTAGGAAGTTGATAAATTATGTTGAAATGAATAAAGTGGTCAAGAAATCAAGAATTTAGATAATCGGTCAAATGTTTTGGTGGAATTATTTGTTTACAGATTTTTTTTACCTTAGTGGCACTATTAGAGTTAAAGTGATGAAATAACAATGACACGACGCTACCAAATCAAATAAAACGTTTCAAATTAATTAAATAATAAATTCTTACGACGGATCACACCTTACTTTGTAGGCCTTCAGGGATTGCGGTGGATACTAAAGAGTTATCTCACAAAAAAAGACGATGTCGATTTCAATTTACAATTTAAATATCTTTATTCTTTTTTTTTTCGAATACCAAAGTTTCTATTTATATACATAGATTTGATTTTGTTCTTTATTTTTTTATATTAAGTTGGCAACCTGTGTAGTATATAGTATTTAATATTTTAAGTTTGTTAATAAATAAAATATTAGTCAAAGTTTTTATTCTTTTTTAATGTTCTTTTCAATACGATGAAATTTCATAGTTCCATGTTAATATTCATTATAACATTTTACTTGGGTTGTCAACCTCTTCCTTAGATGTGAATCTTATAAAAACTTGTGTAAGCTGCAACACCATGATGTTTTTTTATCATTACCCATGAAGTAAAGAACATCCTTTAAATTTACAAACCATTTTTTACATTATTTATACATAACAATCATACACTTAGCATCATCCATCTATTATTAATATATAAAGATTGTTGCAAATTTATAATTAAACATAATTTCTTTATTATATAATTTATCTTCCTGGTTATTATTGTTACTACATTTATTTTCAACTTTATACTAATTTTGTGTATCTGTTAAGTTATCAATTGAGTATCTTCCTGGTTATTCATTTTACTTTTGGCTCTTCATTTAAATAAGGGCTCGATGTTATTCTTAAACATGGAAAGTAAGCATTGTAATTACTTATAAAATGCTACTATATAAATACATCTGTTTTTTAGGTTACTTTAAAATTAAAATGGCATATTTTTGTTACATTAAATTCAAGTGACAACTTTGTAACTATCTATGTATTTTTCTTTTTTGGTTGTTTCTAATTTTTTTTGTTCTTGGTTGTTTACTTATTGCAAATGACAAACATAGAAAAACAAGCATTGTTTTTTTTAGACTTTATCTCTTTGCCTGCCTCATATTTTGGGTCCTGGATCGTTTAAGGTTTTCATTAGTTTCCATCCATCAACAATTATTAAAACACATCAACATGTGTTTTTATTTGAACATAGCGTTCGTAATTCCTAACTAAAACCAGCAAAATTTATCATATCATATAAAATATCAAAATATAATCAAAATTCACAAATGACAATTTTATCATCTGCAATATTGATATTTTTTTTATATTATTTTATATATTTTTTAATCATCCCGTGTATTACACGGGTTTCTAACCTAGTATATATATATATATATATATATATATATATATATATATATATATATATATATATATATATATATATATATATATATATATATATATATATATATATATATATATAAAAGAAAGAAAGAAGAGGATTCCACGTGATTTTTTTCATTTGATTATTATCCTACATCGTTGACCACAAGAAAACTAAGTACCGTTGCTAGTGTATAAAAGACAGAAAGTTGAACTTTCACATCCCATATCGCCTGTGGGAAGATATACCGGAGGCGTGGTTCTTTATATAAAGAGCTCCTAGCCCAAGTCTTGAACAAACCGGTTTTCATAGCCTAAGAACCGGTACGGTTGAACCGTAAACCGTAAAAAACCGGCGATTTTTAGTGGGTCAGGGAGCAAGCAGTTTTTTGAACCTAAAAAACCGGAAACCTTACCGGTTCCCGGTTAAACAGGTTGAACCGGCCGGTCCGGTTTTCAAAACAGTGGTTTAAGCCCAAAATCTTTCCGGTATGAATGCACTTTCTTAATCTCTTCCTTGTTGATAAATTTTGGATTAACTTAACAAATGTCAAGCTTCCTGGAGATACTGGATAATTAGGAACTGCGTATCGCCTAGCAGCTAAAGTACTTGGTGAATTAATAAAACCAGTGATGCTGATAAGCGCTTACACTTTTTTTAGAATATAGCAAATAGTCTTATTTCTTTCCATATTGCCTATCAACTGACAGCCCCAGTAAACGGAGGCAGTAACTCTAACTGTCCTAAGGTAGCGAAATTCCTTGTCGCATAAGTAGCAACCTGCACGAATGGTGTAACGACTGCCCCGCTGTCTCCGACATGGACCCGGTGAAATTGAATTCTCCGTGAAGATGCGCTTCTAGAAGCTTCGCCAGAAGCGACTAGTCGCTTCCCGAATGCCCCTTTCCTTGCCGCTAAACCACTAGGAGAGTCAGCAAGCTATGCGAGCTTGCTCGCATTCTAGAAACGGTAGCTTCCGTGCCCTTCCTGCCTACTGAAATGGATGTGAATGATCGTGACAGCTCTTAAAATCATATTCAGTCTGATTAGATATGTCACTGAAAGAAAGTGATTCTGTTCCCTCTCTTTTTTTTAGGATTCCGAGGATGGGCCGGCCCATCCTAACATCATTTATGAGGAGCCGGACGACGAAGCCTCCTCCTCAGATAAAGATGTCTCCGACGCAACTCTCCCAGCAATCAAAACTTTATCTATTTATTTGTTTTTTGGCGGGTTCGGTCAGGAGGGACAAAAGAGAGATTCTATCATTCAACAGCAAATACCGCCCCCCATGCTCCTACGGTCCGCTTACCGAGGAATAGAAAGGAAGGACCCGGGGCCAGAGCAAGTTGGGTTGGGGTATAGAGCCGTAAGCACGGTGGGGGTGACAAAGGACGTGCTCGTACGGTTCATATAAGGAAATGAAAAAGTCATTTCTTGGACCAACATCGCGACCGACTGGACCATAGGGAATTGGAAGTGGACGTGGGAGAACGGGACAAAGCAGAAATAGCGTTTTTGAATATAGTGATTAAGGGGCTCAAAGAAAATGGGGCCTCCTATGTCAGAAGAATCTTTCAATAAATGGTATTATAGTGTTTTAGCGGAAACGCGACCGGATGTAGTCATTTTAGTTTTGCTTCCATACGTACTGTAATAGATATGCCTTGCACAAAGCTTGCCTGCTCCAAAGATATAATAGAAGGAAGAACCACACTAAGCCTGTCATTAAGAATCTTGGAAAGAATTTTTGAAGAAAAAGGAGTTAAGCTAATAGGCCTCATATCAGAGAAGGAATTAGGGGATGAAACTTTAGGAATAAGCACCAAAGTAGGTCAGAACTATTGGAAGACGTAAGATAACTTATTTAGACGGATAGTGTGCCGAGGCCATTACCCCCAAAAAGCCTACATTAGCAGTGCGGGTTAAATCAGACAGAAACCAAGTCCAAGAAGACCGAGGAGGCCTTGGGGTAATAGAACAAGGGAGGAAGAAAGGAAGGAGCTTCGGCTCCAGTTCCGCAAAGGTAGACTTTTTCCCTCTTTCTTCGCTTCGGGGACGGAGGTCCTACGGTAGGTAACAGCAAGTACAAGCAACTTGACCGAAGGGGACCAGCGCTTCTACTCTTCCATCGAGGAGCCGTTCGCTGTGAGAAGCAAGGGATGTCGTGAACGGTGGGAGGTCACAGAGAATTTACCTATTCGTAGAGTGATCATATGATCGATACAGGATATAGACTATCTCTTTCTTTATTTGATTCTTTTTCTGAAAAAAAAAAAAGAAGGGTGACTCAACTTCGCAGCTAGAGTTGGGGGTGGGACTTGTTGGCATAATGCTGCGAGGCCTACTTAAATAAGTAATGAGCTTTCAACAACGTTAACAACACTACGAAAAAAGTAAACTATGGTTGCCCACTGATCTGATCATAGGTGAAATCCAACCCCTTCTCTGCTCCTTTCCTGACCCTTTCTAAGCTCTTGGATCCTGCTCTGCGCCTCTCTAGGCTTCGCTATCGCTCATGACTGGTATATGGATCTCTCTATGTAGTGGTCGGCCTTCTAGAAGCTTCGCCAGAAGCGACTAGTCGCTTCCCGAATGGCCCTTTCCTTCGCTACTAGGAGAGTCGCTAGCTTGCATGAGTGCAGTTCGATCTTGTGGTGTATTCCTTTGTAGTGAGTAGGGCCTCTTTCTCGTTGATCAGTTCGCCTCTGCTCTATTGAAAGGTCTCCATTCCTACGATGGTTTTTTCAATGAACCCGTGGATAAGTAGACCTTTCTTGCAGACCGATCTTCTGCCGAGTTCCTTCCTTTGTAGTAAAATATGATGATACGCTTTGGCGATGTTACCTACCAAAGAAAAGGCCTGCTAGGTGATCGAAATCGCTCAGGTCAGCGAGGACTCACTCACCTACTCCTTATCTAATACTTTCTTCTATCTACTGAATTAAAAAGGCGACCCGCCGCGCCGGGCTATAAGATAAGAGACAGCTGTTGTCAGATTTTGAGCCTTTTGCGGTACTGATTGTTGTTATGGGGGATTACTTGGGTTGGCCGGACTGTTTGTTTGCGAAGGCCGAAGGACTAAAAAATGGTTGTGCCGAGTCAAATCTGCTCCGTTTTTTTCCGTTGCAGAAAAAAGATCCCTTCCCCCCCGCTTTCTAAAATGATGAATATGAAGTCCGGGAGGCTGCAGGTACTATGGATCTTTGTTCCAGGGGTGAAGTTGATGCATCGAGTTGCTAAGTCAAGTTCGTAAATAAAAAGAAAGTCTTGGTTTAGTTAGGGGAGGAGTGGCGGTAAAGATAGGGTCTCTACTAAGACTGATGAGAGAGCATAAACCTAATAGGACAAGATGTAAAAAACGCCATTGACAATGTGACATATCGAAATAACAAAACCCAGAAAATTTGGAAACATCTAATTTCCCACCGAAGTAACAGTTCTTATTACAAAAAAAAATATACGCCAAAATCATAAATTCGTCATGGTAGAGAAGAAAAACGGCGCACGGACCGTACTCGAGCTTCGGACCATATTTCCTAGTATCATCCCGATGTTCATTGCTAAGCTAAAGAATCCTATAAAATATTTATCTTTATCATTTGAATTACTCATATATATATATATATATATATATATATATATATATATATATATATATATATATATATATATATATATATATATATATATATATATATATATATATATATCCTATGAATTTCATTTCGCACCGGAAACTATTCTAGGAGAAGTTCGAATCCGTTCCGTTCGGATATTGATCGGTCTTGGTTTGACATGGTTTACGCGTTACTGGTTCCCGGAAGAGTTAATATCTGCATTAGCTAAACCCTCTATCTCACTCAAGTGAATTGGTTTTGAGAGCATTCTGCCACTTTTTGGCGACTTTCACTTTCAACCCGATTCACCGCCTACGTGTCCTTTACGCCCAGTTATTCCAAAGAACACTTCCCCCCCCCCCCCGTCTTACCGCGGCTGCTCCTGCAGGTGGTTATTTTGAAAGAGAAATCACTAATATCAAGGAGTGGGTCCACGGAATTCGCGAATAACTTTAGGGTTCGAGATTTGACAGTCGATCTCTCCCCGGTATCCATTAAAAAGCGTTATTAAACACTTTCCACCCCTACGGGTTGATGGCTGTTGCTCACCGTTATTCGGTGCGTGATTTCCGTTTGCTTTGTAGGCTGGGCTTTCAAATGCCTTATAAATTGAATTTCTGCATTAGAAGTCAACAGGATTCTTTACTTCATTTGTTTTGTCAAGGTGAAACTGCCTCTCAGGTTTGGTGATAAATTCGTGATCCGAGCATTAAGATAGAGTAAAGCACACAAGCAACTAAGACAGAAGGAACTGGAACAAGGTTTACTCAACTCATCTCGACATGCATCTTGACTTAACTAGACTCGTGACAACCTATATAAAAAATTTTAGGTTATTTAATGAAAAGAAATTATCTGATTCATTGAACGCTATCTCTTCGCCTGCGGTGCCACTTGTCGTTCAGGAAGTAAATTTACTTTTCGGGGGAAGATAGTTTTAGCTTCCTTTCCCTTTTGCCTCGAATGACTGGTTTAAAGTCAATTGTGAAGATGTCATTTTCAAGATAGGATTTTTGGTTGTAAATCAATGCCCCACTTTCAGCTATCATTTTTCTGCCCGACTAGGATGACAGCTTGCTAGTTAGTATGACATCCTGTAGGAAGCATGCGCTATGAAACGAGATGGGATGTTCTTGAGAATATAGGAAGCTTATGTGCTGGTAAGTGAAATACCTAGTTGTCGAGTCTTTCTACAAATGTATGATTCGTAGTTCGATCCTTAGAAAGGACAGTATGCTCTAGCGGTTGTATGCCACGAGGTCCCTATGGACAAGGGGACAAGTGAATCATCGCTTTTGGGCGCAGGCAGCCCTCTACCATCTAACCCATTTCATTCCATTTTCTCGTATTGTACTGTACCGTATCAGACCAGATACATCTATTGAGTGAGAGAAAGGATTCGCGTCGCCTACTTGCTGAAAGCACAAATGGAATGGCCGATCATGAATTCTATGAAGTTTTTAAGACCTTCACTTTTGACTTCATAATGAATTAAATGAACCCCCGGATGAGGAGCAAATCTTCCCTCCCTTGCCTTGTGCTATGGGATTTTTACCTTGTTGATTATCCTGCTTGATCTATATACAGATGATAGGTGTATAATTATACACCTTTTTATATGTTTATTTACCGCATTCAACATCGTTTATTGCCTTTAAAACGTGCTATACGCATGTTTTCGGTCTAATGTGTTCATTTTGGAGCAAAAGCCATTTGTTTGCATAAAATGGTATGTTTTGCAGACATTAAAAAATATGGACCACCATACAATGTCAAAAGGAAGCCTCACACCAAGTTTCAAGGAAATCGGACAAGAGACGGAAGATTTAGCCTCGAAAAGCCCCTGTTCAAGGAGCACGAGTCGTGCTCTTTTATAGAGTATAGAAGCACGAGTCGTGCTCAAGCTGGATTATCAAAAATGGCAATGTACTTTGATGTGGGATGAGTCGTGCATTTTTTATGAAGGAAAGAGCACGAGTCGTGCTCTCACTGTAGACCATGTGCAGCAGGAATCTTCCAGCAAATCAACTTTTGAAGCATGGGGTTTTCACCATTTGATTAATCCGAACTGAGATCTTTCCAGGGCCATTTGAGGACTATAAATAGAGCATTTGAGAGGAGTTATCAACATCACTTGACACACTTCAATACACTTAGATACTCTCCCTTATTCTTAATTTCCTAGTTAGTTTTAATGTCTTTATTTGCAATTATGCAGATTTTAGCTAACATGAGTGGCTAAATCTCATAACATTCGGCTTTTAGTCATTTATCTTTCTTGTTATTAATATTTGTGCTTGAATGAAGTTTTGAAGTTATTAAAACTGTTTTGGTTTAGTTTTGTCATTAAAATTTTATTACAAATTTGGTCCCTACTTTGGAATTTAGTCGATCACTCTATTCCGGTAGTTAACCAATTATAGTTATATGTATTTTCAATTGTTTTGAAGATCATTGTTGGTAACATCTTAGAAATAACTTCACTTGTTAAAAGCTTGACATGAGAGATCAATCAAGTTCTTAAGAAGTAAAGAACCAACAAAAGAACATAAAGCATCACTCTTGGTCAATTTTAGCATTAATTACTAGTTGACCATTGTGTTGTGCATACATTTTATAGAATTTTAGTGTTATTCCTTTTTCTATATTAGTGATGCATGTTTCTTTTGTCCCGGTTAATTTCTATGTCTTAAATTACATGCTTATTCTTAGTTCCTTCATCTAAAGGGACGGAATATTGAATTTGGATTATAACACTCGTATAAAAGTAGTATCTTGTCTCGGTTGAGATACATCTATCTCTTCAAGATGACCATTGAGATATTCACTTATATATGAGAAAACAATACTTCTTTCACAAATAGAGACCATTGAAGTATTGAGCATATTAATTTGGATTTCTTCTAAGTTGATGTGTTATTGTCGTTTTCCATTGACAAGAACCATTACTTAACTCTTAATTTCATTTAAGTACGAATATGCGACAAGATTGATTAGACTAGAAGCCGAATGTCCGTTTAATTATATTAATCATATTCTTATTTATTTTTGTGTTTATCAAGCGACTTGACAAATTCCCCCTTGAACTTTATATTTCTTTGTCCCAATCTCTAGAAGTGTGAAAACTTGGCAAGAGATTATTCAACTCAATTCCCTTGGGTTCGCTCGTACCACTACTATATTATTCTTAATTGAAGAGTATTTAGAGGTCTTTTGACATTTCACAATTTCTGTCCCATCATTATAAACTGCATCCATATTACATTACTCTTTTATTTGTTTGGTAATTCGACGACCAACAAATTGGCGCCGTTGCCGGGGATTTGGCTTATGATTAACTCTTTATGCCCAGATCTGATCGAACAGGTACACCTCTTGAGATCAATAAAGAAATAGAAAAAACTGCAAAAATATTAAGAAAACAAACCAAACTTCGCAAGAAGCTTGATTACCAAAAATCTCACACTACATCCACACTCTCTCCTACACCACCTTCTACTTCTATTTCTACTCCTATTTCTGATTTTTCTACTAACCCATTAAAAATGGGTGACGAAGAAAAGACTTTAAGACAATGGGGTGCCCGAAAAGATACACAACAACCTTTGTGTATAAATTATCCCAATGTGGAGAATTTTGAGCTAAAATCCGGGCTCATACACTTACTTCCGACCTTTAGAGGTTTGGAAAATGAAGATCCCCATAAATTCCTTAAGGAGTTTCATGTGGTATGTTCGGGTATGAAACCGCATAATGTGACCGAGGACCAAATCAAGCTAAGGGCATTCCCCTTTGCTCTTTACGATGCCGCCAAAGAATGGTTGTACTATCTCCCACCGGGGACGATAACAACATGGAACGACATTGCTCAAGCATTCCTTGACAAATACTTCCCGGAGCCAAAAGCTTCGAGCATCCGTAGAGAAATTCTCACCTTGCATCAAGGACGAAGAGAGTCCTTACACACATATTGGGAGAGGTTTAAAAAACTTTGCTCTCGGTGCCCACAACACGGTTTGTCGGAACACCAACTTCTCCAATATTTTTGTGAAGGCTTATCTCATCTTGATAGGCGAATTATCAATGCTTCAAGTGGTGGAGCCTTGCTAGACAAGACTCCATCCCAAATCCGGGCCTTAATTGCTACTTTGGCCGAAGACTCAAAGCATTCAATCGGGGAAGACAAATGGTATCCCGACCCTCCACGAGGATAAAAACACGTAAGTACTCCTCTCATTGAAACTCAATTATCCGAACTAACAAAAGCGGTCATTTTGTTAACCAAAGAAAGAGGGATCGAACCAAAGGCAAGAGCTTGTGGAATTTGCCTCCAACATGGTCATCCAACCGACATGTGTCCATCTTTGCAAGACGAAAACGAACATGCAAATGCTTTGGGTGACAATACGGGACAAAATTCTAGAAATTTTGACAATAACCAATCATGGAAAAATGCTCAACCAAGACCTCAATATCAACCACGATACCCACAACCACATCATGCCGCACCAAGAAACCCCCCAGGTATGTCTTTAGAGGAAATCGTCTCTAATCTTGCTAAAAACACAATTTCTTTTCAGCAAGAAACACGGTCGAGCATTCAAAATTTAGAACAACAAATGACACAACTTGCAACATCGGTTAGCAAGTTGGAAAGTAGATTGGACTCTAAATTACCCGCTCAAACCGAAAAGAATCCAAAACATAATGCAAGCACAATAACCTTGAGAAACGGGAAGGAGTATGAAAATCCAAAGGTAACGGAAGAAGAACCCGAATTGCTCACCAAACATAAAGACAACACGGGAGGTGCCGGCACATCGAAACCGGAAGTTCTAATCACCCCTCCCCCTTTTCTATCAAGACTAAAGAACACAAAGAAGGAAAGGGAAGAGCAAGAAATCATGGAGACTTTTCGAAAAGTAGAGGTAAACATTCCCCTTTTAGATGCTATCAAACAAGTACCTAGATATGCCAAATTCCTAAAAGAATTATGTACATCTAAAAAGAAGCTAAAAGGAAATGAAATTGTTAAGGTAGGAGAAAATATTTCAGCCGTCCTTCAAAAAAGAATCCCTCAAAAATGCAAGGACCCCGATGTTTTTACTATTCCATGTAAAGTGGGAGACTTAATAATACCACGTGCAATGTTAGACCTTGGTGCCTCTATAAATGTCCTTCCATACTCGATTTTTAAAACTCTCAAAGTAGGACCTTTAAAAAGAACCGGTGTAATAATTCAATTGGCCGATCGTTCTACCGTGCACCCAAAAGGTGTATTGGAAGATGTTTTGGTCCAAGTAAATGAACTTGTATTTCCGCAGATTTCTATGTTTTAGATATGGAAGATGATGACTCTCCAAATTCTAGTTCCGTTTTGTTGACGACCATTTCTAAAAACCGCAAAAACTAAAATTGATGTTGATAGTGGTACCCTAACAATGGAATTTGATGGAGAGATAATTAACTTCAATATCTATGATGTAATGCGATATCCTACCGATGTATCTTCCATAAATTTTCTTGATGTGATCGAACCTTTGATAGATGAATGTTTTGAGCTAACCAATGATGACTCGTTAGCTATTGTGTTAAGCAAAAGTATCAACAAAGACGCGGCGAAAGAACTTAACGAAAAGTTCAAACTTGAAGAGGAGATAACAGAAAGTGTGAACTTCATGGACAACAATAAGACGATAAGGTACAAAGCACCAAAAATAGACCTTCCAATTTCTGACACGAAACTTCTCCCATCTGTTTTGCAGGCACCAAAATTAGTGCTGAAAACTCTTCCTAATCATCTCAAATATGCATACCTTGGATAAAACGAAATGTTGCCGGTTATCATTTCTAGTGAACTTACAAAAACCGAAGAAGAAAAATTAATAAAACTTTTAAAACAATTCAAAAAGGCCATCGGATGGACCATAGCCGACATCAAAGGTTTAAGTCCATCTCTTTGCATGCATAAAATCCTCATGGAAGAAGACTTCAAACCAACAATAGAAGCCCAAAGGAGATTAAACCCTCCTATGATGGAAGTTGTGAAAGAAGAAGTCATCAAATTGTTGAAAGCCGGAATGATCTATCCTATCTCGGATAATAGATGGGTGAGCCCAATCCAAGTGGTTCCCAAGAAGGCCGGAGTTACAGTGGTGCAGAATCCGGAAGGAGAATTGGTACCCACCCGAATCCAAAATGGGTGGAGAGTTTGTATAGATTATCGCAAACTAAATGCTTCTACTAGAAAATACCATTTTCCCTTGCCATTTATTGATCAAATGTTAGAAAGATTAGCCGAAAAATCTCACTATTGTTGTTTGGATGGATTTTCAGGTTTCCATCAAATACCAGTGGCCCCCGAAGACCAAGAGAAAACCACATTCACATGTCCTTTTGGGACTTTTGCATATAGGCGTATGCCATTTGGTCTTTGTAATGCACCTGCCACCTTTCAAAGATGCATGATAAGTATTTTCTCGGAATATGTTGAAAATATCATTGAAGTCTTCATGGACGATTTCACGGTTCATGGTGACTCTTTTGATATATGTCTATAAAATCTTACAAAAATTCTTCAAAGATGCATAGACACCGATCTAGTCCTAAATTTTGAAAAATGTCATTTTATGGTAAAACAAGGACTAATTCTAGGACATATCGTGTCTAAAAAAGGACTGGAAGTGGATAAAGCTAAAATTGACGTTATCAAAACCTTACCCTTCCCCACAAACATACGGGAAGTGCGTTCCTTCCTTGGCCATGCAGGTTTCTATAGACGCTTCATAAAGAATTTTTCCAAGATAACTGTCCCGATGTGCCGTCTACTACAAAAAGATGCGGAATTTGATTTCGATCAACCTTGCAAAGACGCGTTCAACAAATTAAAAGATTTGCTAACTTCAGCTCCCATAATTCAACCACCAAATTGGGACCTTCCGTTCGAAATCATGTGCGACGCAAGTAACACCGCGGTTGGAGCTGTTTTAGGCCAAAAGATCAACCGGGCCCATCATGTTATTTACTATGCATCAAAGACTCTAGACACTGCCCAAAGCAATTACTCTACCACCGAAAAAGAATTGCTTGCAGTAGTTTTTGCATTAGAAAATTTTAGACAATACTTGTTGGGTACTAAAATAACCGTATTTTCTGATCATGCAGCCTTAAAATACCTTTTGACAAAGAAAGACGTGAAGCCAAGACTTATACGATGGGTCTTACTATTACAAGAGTTTGACCTCGAGATCAAGGACAAAAGCGGAGCTGAAAACCTTGTAGCCGACCATCTTAGCCGGATCCAAGCACCCGATGATCCAACACCCATTCAAGAAACTTTCCCAGACGAACACCTTTTCTTGGTCCAAGCAACAACACCATGGTATGCCGACATAGTCAACTACTTGGTCACCAACATATTCCCCGATGAACTTTCGTATGCTCAAAAGAACAAAATCCGAAAGGAAGCAAGACAATATGTTTGGGATGACCCGTATCTATGGAAATATGGCAACGACCAAATCATTCGAAGGTGTGTTGATACCAATGAAGCACAATCAATTTTGGACTTTTGCCACACACAAGCTTGTGGAGGGCATTTCGGTCCCAAAAGAACGGCACACAAGGTACTCGAGTCTGGTTTTTATTGGCCTACTATATTCTTTGATTCATACATTTTTTGCAAGTCATGTGAACAATGTCAGAAAACTTGGAATATACGCCAAAGAGACCAAATGCCACTTACACCCATCTTGGTGTGTGAGATATTCGATGTATGGGGGATTGATTTTATGGGACCTTTTCCAAATTCATTTGGAAACACCTATATAATCCTGGCAGTAGACTACGTTTCTAAATGGGTTGAAGCCAAGGCGACAAGGTCGAACGATGCCAAGACAGTTTCAGACTTCATAAAAACTAACATTTTTAGCAGGTTCGGAACACCAAGAGCTTTCATCAGTGATAGAGGAACCCATTTTTGCAACAAGACCATTGAGGCACTATTCAAAAAGTATGGTGTAACTCACAGGGTTTCTACCGCCTATCACCCCCAAACGAACGGGCAAGCAGAGATCTCGAACCGGGAGATCAAGTCGATAGTGGAAAAGACGGTAAGTCCAAACCGAAAGGACTGGAGCATATGATTAGATGATGCACTGTGGGCGTATCGAACCGCCTACAAAACACCAATAGGTATGTCTCCTTACCGTCTAGTTTATGGGAAAGCTTGTCATCTACCGGTTGAATTGCAACATAAAGCCTATTGGGCCATCAAGCAATTCAATTGGGGAGTTGACGAAGCCGGGACGCATAGAAAATTACAAATTCAAGAACTTGAAGAAATACGTAACAACGCATATGAGAGTTCCCGAATTTATAAAGAAAAAACCAAAACCTTTCACGATAAGAACAAAACTAATAAAACTTTCGTGAAAGGACAAAAAGTTCTATTGTATCACTCCCGTCTTAAGTTGTTCCCTGGAAAATTACGCTCCCGATGGTTGGGACCGTTTGTTATTTCTAATGTGTTAGAGAATGGTGTTGTAGAACTCCTAAGTAACAAAACCGGTAACTTCAAAGTGAACGGGCACCGTTTAAAACCTTTTTTCGAGGGTTTTAACGACAAATCAAAAGAAGTTGACACATTAGAAGCCCCCGTGTATGAGTCCTAAAGCTCAAACACGGGCCTGTGTCGAGCCAAATATGTTAAACAAGTGCGCTTCTCGGGAGGCAACCCGATTTTCATTTTACGGTATTTGTGTGCTTCATTTTCGCATGTTTTAACATGTTTTTATTTGATTTTTTTTACTTTTTGATGTTTTTAATGTATAATAAAGTGTACGGAAGTGTCGGAAAAATTTTGGAGTCACCGAGCAAAAAAATAAAAAAAACGAAATTTTTTTCCTTAACAGAGGGTTTGCACGAGTCGTGCATCCTCCCCTGTACAATTAAGCACGAGTCGTGCCTTGTCTGGACAGATAAGAGCTTATTTCCTGTGACTTATTCATTTGCACGACTCAAACACTGCTCTTCCTCTCGGGTTCCTCTCGGCCGACACCCACAAAAAACACCCCAAATCTTCAATTTTCCATCAATTTAAGCTCAAAAGGTATGTATTTTTTGCTATAATTCATCCTTCTAACACTTATATTGCATCAAATCCAACATTTATCCATGAAATCATCAAAAATCAAGAAATTTCCAAAAACCTAGTTTTTGATAAATTTCAATTTTGATGATTATTGTTTGAAATTTGTGATCTTTTATGTTAGATTAGTGTTCCTATGATGTTTTATTGCTTGATTACCTTGAAATTAACATGATTAGGGCAAAATCACCCAAATTGGGGAAGAACACCAAGAACCCTAATTTTTCTTGAAATTTTGAATTAGATGAAATTGTTCTAATCCATTGCACATACAAGCTTGTGGATGTGCAATGTGGTGTGAATTGAGCTTTGAAACATCCATTTCATCCAAAATTTAAGATAGTGAATTTTGTCCCAATCATGATAAATTCAACCTTTTTGGCTTAATTTTGACTTAATGAATCATATGATGTTTTCTAAATCATAGGAATACAAAACCAAAATATTGTCAAGTATATAAATTCCTTGATGATTCATAACTTGGGTGTTGTTTTTGCTAATTTTTGGTTGTACAGATTGCAATGGCCCTTGAAACTTACAGGAAAAGATCCAGAGTTGGAGCCTCCAGTTCACGACAAAGGAGCGACTCTCCCCCCCCCCCCCCCGTATTGATGGTGTCAGATTTTCGGATTATAGCCAAAGAGACCGATTTTTGGCTTTACAAGAAAGGGAGGTCGTCTCCCAAAAATTTATCTGTGTAGACACCTTGCAAGACATAGGAGTGTTCGATGGCATACAAACCTTACTGAACAATCTAAGATGGGGAACACTGATGAACACCACGGCTCCTACCTACAGAATACTAACACTGGAATTTATGTCATCTATCTTTTTGGATCACGATGAACTGAATTTCAGGTTATGCAACGAGCCGAGGTCCCTGACTAGAGACCAAATCTGTCAATTTATCAACGGTCCAACAAACAACACCTTTGGGCCTGACAGAAGAAGTAGACAAGAAGACTTAAACAGCAATGCCTTCTGGAACAACATCACAGGCATTGACAGATATGTAGCGAGGACAGCAAAAGCCTCGTCCACCATACACCCGGTTTTAAAGGTGTTACACCGAATCGTCGCCTCCATTCTATTCCCTAGAAGAGAGACAAGCATTGTCTCTTCTAAGGAATTACAGCTCCTTTGGTGCGCAGTCACCAACAGTCCACAAAAACCAAATTTTGGAGCTTATGTGTGCGAAAGGCTGATAAAGGAGAGCCAAAAGACCACAGGCGAAATTCATGGAGGAGGATTGGTTACTCTTTTGGCCAGATTCCTACATATACGCATACCACACGCAATAGAGCGACTGGAGGACGGAAACACTCTCACAGGAGAAGTGTTAGAGTACATGAAATTGTACTACGGAGAGCCGTAACAGAACACCTGGGTAGTTGGCCCACGTCACACACCGTACCTCATAATCGATGATGATGACGTTCAGACCTTGGCATTGGCCGATCCAGCCAGCAACACCAACTGGCAGCCACCCTCCAACGTAGGAGGAGAAGAAGACGAGCAGGCAGAAAATGAGGATGCGCCCCCACAGCAGCAGCAAGGATGGGGCAATTATGGTGCCTTGCAGGAGCAGATTGACTACCTGCGAGAAGATGTCGTCCAAATTGACGACAATGTCCATGCACTGCGGGCGGATTTTGATGACTATGTGACCGCTCAGCAGCGGCACAACAGAGAAATGGATAGAATGATGCAGACCGCGTATCATTGGACTCTCAGACACCCCCCGCCACCTCCAGGACCACAGTAGACTTCCCGCAAGCTTCGAGGACGACGCTTATTTTTAAGCTTGTGGAGGTATATACGATGTTAGATGCTAGCATTTTTCACTTCTATATTATTTTCTTTTTATCGAAAATCTTGAAAAACAAAAAACAAACTTTTGTTATTTATCACATTTCTTCTCTTACCCCTCGTGAAAACTAATGATTGTTAAATTATGTTGCATCTTTATTTTCAATGTTATGGTTGCCTATCTACCTTGTGGTTGAAAATTTTTTCACTTTGCAAAATTTTAGATTGTGTTAAAAAACTTTTGTTTGTCAAATGTACTTAGCATACACACGTATGAACAGTTTATAAGACATCTATTTTAACTGAATCTATTTTTAGCAAGAACAGCAATACAATATGCAGATACCCTGTGAGAATCTCAATGTGTGCAATCGACTTGGTTAATGTTACAGGTTTTGCCTTCGTAATCACACTTTGACCAACACCTTTGTTTCAAACATGTCAATTTTCCAAATCTTCCGAAATTTCATATCATTTTGTCTTGACCGATTTGGTCCTTCTTAAGCAAAAAATTTTGAAATTATTATTCATTCAATAATTCTAATTTCAAAAACAAAAATCTTTACATTTGTGTGTCGAGTCAAATAAATGGTGAAATTCCAGAAATATTTTGTTTGGTTCTAAAAAAAAATGGTTATAAAAAAAAAATATATATATATATATATATATATATATATATATATATATATATATATATATATATATATATATATATATATAAAATAATAATAATAAAACCAAGAACCAAACATGTGTGTTGATTAAGAAATAAATTTCCAAAAAAAAAATAGAATAAGCACAAATGCTTATGTCTCAATTCCTTTCAATAAAAGATAGTTTGTATCTTTCAAAAAAATCCAAACTATTTTACTCATTTCAAAGAAAATCCAAAAAATAGAATGTTTATTCTCTTTTGTATTTGTATTACATTTATCGAGTTGTAATTTCTTGTATTTATAATTTTGGAAGATCATTTATTTGAATTGACAAGTTTTAATAAAGGTGGTCAATGTGATAATTGAGGCAAAGTCATATTAACATGAGTCCAAGTTCGACATCTGAGTGTAAACACCACCCTAATTCCATATGAGTGGCGGAAGACATTTGTGAGTCGCAATCAGCGAATTGTGTGCATATATGAGAAGAGCGAAAAATTGTGAGCACTGACCTTGTATTGTGTTGCCCTTGCTAAACGCGGTGAAAGTCACGATAGTGGTGTTATAATCAATATATGACGTGGCTATGCTATTGTTTAACGAATATTTGTTCTTAGTACAAACTATTATTTCACAAATGTGAAATTTTAGGCAAATACAGGGACGATATGTTAACCATATCATTGCTAGTGATAATGTTGGCGCAATTTGACATAAAAAGGTTTCACACTTTCTTTTTGTTTTCCTTCTTTTACCCATTAGTCTAAGTTTTTTTATTGTTTTCTTTGAGGACAAAGAAGAGTTTAAGCTTGTGGATGTTTGATAGGTGTATAATTATACACCTTTTTATATGTTTATTTACCGCATTCAACATCGTTTATTGCCTTTAAAACGTGCTATACGCATGTTTTCGGTCTAATGTGTTCATTTTGGAGCAAAAGCCATTTGTTTGCATAAAATGGTATGTTTTGCAGACATTAAAAAATATGGACCACCATACAATGTCAAAAGGAAGCCTCACACCAAGTTTCAAGGAAATCGGACAAGAGACGGAAGATTTAGCCTCGAAAAGCCCCTGTTCAAGGAGCACGAGTCGTGCTCTTTTATAGAGTATAGAAGCACGAGTCGTGCTCAAGCTGGATTATCAAAAATGGCAATGTACTTTGATGTGGCACGAGTCGTGCGTTTTTTATGAAGGAAAGAGCACGAGTCGTGCTCTCACTGTAGACCATGTGCAGCAGGAATCTTCCAGCAAATCAACTTTTGAAGCATGGGGTTTTCACCATTTGATTAATCCGAACTGAGATCTTTCCAGGGCCATTTGAGGACTATAAATAGAGCATTTGAGAGGAGTTATCAACATCACTTGACACACTTCAATACACTTAGATACTCTCTCTTATTCTTAATTTCCTAGTTAGTTTTAATGTCTTTATTTGCAATTATGCAGATTTTAGCTAACATGAGTGGCTAAATCTCATAACATTCGGCTTTTAGTCATTTATCTTTCTTGTTATTAATATTTGTGCTTGAATGAAGTTTTGAAGTTATTAAAACTGTTTTGGTTTAGTTTTGTCATTAAAATTTTATTACAAATTTGGTCCCTACTTTGGAATTTAGTCGATCACTCTATTCCGGTAGTTAACCAATTATAGTTATATGTATTTTCAATTGTTTTGAAGATCATTGTTGGTAACATCTTAGAAATAACTTCACTTGTTAAAAGCTTGACATGAGAGATCAATCAAGTTCTTAAGAAGTAAAGAACCAACAAAAGAACATAAAGCATCACTCTTGGTCAATTTTAGCATTAATTACTAGTTGACCATTGTGTTGTGCATACCTTTTATAGAATTTTAGTGTTATTCCTTGTTCTATATTAGTGATGCATGTTTCTTTTGTCCCGGTTAATTTCTATGTCTTAAATTACATGCTTATTCTTAGTTCCTTCATCTAAAGGGACGGAATATTGAATTTGGATTATAACACTCGTATAAAAGTAGTATCTTGTCTCGGTTGAGATACATCTATCTCTTCAAGATGACCATTGAGATATTCACTTATATATGAGAAAACAATACTTCTTTCACAAATAGAGACCATTGAAGTATTGAGCATATTAATTTGGATTTCTTCTAAGTTGATGTGTTATTGTCATTTTCCATTGACAAGAACCATTACTTAACTCTTAATTTCATTTAAGTACGAATATGCGACAAGATTGATTAAACTAGAAGTCGAATGTCCGTTTAATTATATTAATCATATTCTTATTTATTTTTGTGTTTATCAAGCGACTTGACAAATCCCCCCTTGAACTTTATATTTCTTTGTCCCAATCTCTAGAAGTGTGAAAACTTGGCAAGAGATTATTCACCTCAATTCCCTTGGGTTCGACTCGTACCACTACTATATTATTCTTAATTGAAGAGTATTTAGAGGTCTTTTGACATTTCACAATTTCTGTCCCATCATTATAAACTGCATCCATATTACATTACTCTTTTATTTGTTTGGTAATTCGACAACCAACAACAGATATAGCTTGTGGATTTTGGGGAATGGTTCAACTTTGATGAATAATGGTTCTATATGGAAGTATATAGTTGCTGATGCGAGGACCGTGGCCGTTTTTACAATGTCAATGAAGACAACATTTAGGCTTATTAAACTTTTTAGAAGACTTTTGTGTTTTAAATATTTGTGAATATTTTTGTTAGACAAGTTATAATTGAACTAATGATATTGTATTTCCATTTGTTATCTTAATTGTCTTATTATTAATTTATATTCCATTTAATTTTTTTAAAATAAATCATTCTTAGTTTTTGTAAATATAATTATTTTTTGTATTAAAAAAATGTCATTAAAAGTATGAAAAAATATTTATTTTAGAAGTTAAATAGTGGCATAAAAACAGTGCCACTAAAACCTACCAGTGCAATAGTGTCATAATAAAAAGTGCCACTAAAACCTAATAATGCTGCAGCGGCACAATCAAAAAGTGTCACTAAAAGTCTTTAGTGGCAGCGCTTTTAGTGACACCTTTTTTTTGTGTCGCTGATTGCCTAGGAGGCTTTTAGTGGCACTTTTTCTATGCCACTAAATGTCATTTTATTTGTAGTGTATATATATATATATATATATATATATATATATATATATATATATATATATATATATACATACATACATACATACATACATACATACATACATACATACATACATACATACATACATACATACATACGCACGCACGCACGCACGCACGCACGCACGCACGCACTGAAGTTCACAAGTTCAAACGTTAAAAAAACCTAACATCGAGAGATATATTGATGTGTACCATAAGTCAACCCAAATACATTAAAAATAAACATCAAGTACGATACTAAAACAAAATATAGTTCACGGTCAATCCAAACACATCACGAGCTATTAATACATTATAATCGTCAACAAAAACATGACCACATTCTTTTTCCACAATATCAAATAAAAGTTTATAATGTTACATAACTAATAATAAATTAAAATTACAACATTGTGTGTGTGTGTGTGTGTGTGTGTGTGTGTGTGTGTGTATATATATATATATATATATATATATATATATATATATATATATATATATATATATATATATATATATATATATATATATATATATATAGGTTCAAATACATTTTCTAAGTATTGTGTGATTGTAGGACTAAATATGGTCCAATCATTTGTAAAGGGTACCATTGTAAATTAACATTATAATTAATAATTATATTTTATTTTTCCTTTAATTTAGGTAATCAAGCCCTAGATTCCACCACTACGACCACTTCCCCAGCCGCCATCTTCGTCTTCTTCCTCCTCTCGTCGCTCTCTTCTTCACCGCCATCTTCTTCTTCCTCCTCCTCCTCTCGTCGCTCTCTTCTTCACCGACCTCCTGTTCTTGCCCCACCACTACGACCGCTTCCACAGCTGTCACCCAAACTACGAGAAGCATGGAAATTAGGAAGGGGGAAGCAAGATCGAGACCTGTCTTCGTCTCCTTGGTGTGCAAATTTGAAAACGGGAATGTAAATTCAGAAGAATGGGAGCGGTTCACAAACACGTCTCGCACACACATCGACTGTGTGTGTGCGATTGTTGAGATCGGAAAGCTGCAACAAATCGAGAAATCGAAAGAGATCGTGAGATAGAAAAACAGAGGAAGAAAGAGAACAACAAGTGACCGTCGGAAATCAAAAGAATGTATGCGCAGTTCATTTTTTTTTATCGACAATCATTCTTTGAGAATGGTCTTCTTTTTGTTGGCTGTTTACATTCTTACAGAATAATTGTTCTTTTTGTTTGCGTTTTTGTAATACATATATGAGAATTCTAATAGAATATTCTTTGAGAATAACAGTTCTTTTTGTTGGCTGTTTGCATTCTCTGAGAATAGCAATTCTTTTTGTTGGTTGTTTGCATTCTCTGTGAATAACAGTTCTTTTTGTTTATATTCTCTGAGAATAGCAGTTTTTTTTGTTGGCTGTTTGCATTCTCCAAGAATAACAGTTCTTTTTGTTTGCTTGTTTGTAATACGTATATAGGAATTCTCAAAGAATATGTTATCCACTTTCTCTGTTATTCACATTTTACATATTCTTTGAGAATGCAAAGAAAAAGAACTTCAATTAATTCACCCAAAACATATTTTCACCTTCTCTGTTATCCACATTTTACATATTCTTTGAGAATACAAAGGAAAATAACTTCAATTAACTCACCCAAAACACATTCTTTGAGAATACGGAAAAAATGTGTTACGAGAATACTGATCGCACATACGAACTATTTTTTAATGTGTATTTTTGTAATGTTTTTTAACTGATTACATAATCGTGTTTGTGATCGTAGTATTTATTGGTTTTAAAAATAATCCATTCCTTAATTATAGGCAATCCAAATTTACTTTTATACCCTTGAACGTCAGTTTTTTAGGGAACAAATTTATTGTTTCTTTTTATTTACAGAAATGCCACCTTGATCATAGCCACTCATTTTTGCAATCTAACGGTCTAAGATTGGTCTTACAATCACACAATAATTAGAGAATGTATTTAATACTAACTCTATATATATATATATATATATATATATATATATATATATATATATATATATATATATATATGTGTGTGTGTGTGTGTGTGTCATATTGTATTTGAAAATTTTGAATCAATTAAGTCACTTATTAGTTATTATTTTATTTGAAATTATATGTTAACACGGATTTTTAACAAGTTATTGCTTGTAAAGTTGATCTACCAACCACCCATCTACCAATTGTACTCTCAATCCACCAATCCAATCAGGAATTAGTTATGGACGTCCTTGCCAACCTCTTGGCATTCATTTTTTTAATAATGTCCACTTCTTGCAATATAAGGATAACCACAGTCCACTCATGAAAACTTAACTCACAAACACACACTGAAACACACACTACAAACACGCTATATATACAAAGATGAGATTTTTCTTGATGATAGTTGGATGGTTTGTAGTAGGGTTATGTTTCTTGGTGATTACAGGAGAATGTGTGATTTCCGAGAGTTCATTGAAAGAGATTGATAACGTGAATAAGGTTGGAACTTATGGCATTGTCGTGCCGAATAGTTTCGAAATGAATCCACTTTTGCAGTCGTCGAGCTTCTTAATTGATGCAAACCATCCATATGTTGATATTTCAGGTAACTATATATTCTTCAAATAACTATTTCAAATAACTTTATATGTTTCTAATAACAAAATCATAAACGTCCAAAAAATAAATTATACATTTGTTAGTTTCATGGATATGTAGAGGATTATTACAAAAAATTCATTTATTTTTTTTTTTTCAACATTATTTTGAAAAAAAAAATTGAATATAACAAAATTAATAATTTTTTGTATCCAACAAATAAACATTCATATAAATGTCTAAAAACAAACTTTTTTCATTATTACAACTTGACTAAATTCACAATCTGAATCTGAACTGTACAAATATGAATCTAAGTAATTTGCTTACAATTTTTTACAATTAAAACATTTTAACAATTTGTAATGAATTTAGTAAGATTCACAAGTAAAATTTACATACATTCACAAGAAAATTTACTCAGATTCACATGTCAATATCATATGGTATTGTGAATGTCAATGGTGAATAAAACACAGTTTAGATTCACATGTGAATCTCACCTAACTAAAATTTAAAAAGAATATCTTTTGTATATCAATATGCATGTCTATTTGTAGAGGACTAAAAGTTATAAATTTTCATATATCATTTTTCGATAAGAAAAAAAATAAGGCCTAAAATTACAAAAAAAAAAAAAAGAACAAAGTGGATTTTTTTTATAATCCGTTACATGCACATCCACCGTAAGTTGAATAATTGTTTGATCTTCTGTGTATGTATGTGTGTTTGTGTTTGCATATGTGTGTGTTTTCAACTTACGGTAAACGTGCATGTACTGAATTATAACACAAGAATCCATTTGTTGTTTCTTTTATAATTTTTAGGGTTTTTTTTTATGAAAAAACTCGAACTATAGAAATTCTTGATTTTTTGTATATATATATATATATATATATATATATATATATATATATATATATATATATATATATATATATATATATATATATATATATATATATATATATATATATATATATATATATAGAATCAGGATCGGATGAGGACTCTTCTTAAAGTGAGGACTTGCGAGGACACCTTAAAAAAATTGAAAAAAAATATAAAAAATATATAAATAATAAAATGGATCATAGTACTATATCAGAGAAAAAAAGATTCAAAAAAAACGTTTTCGATCATTATTTTTTTTATAATGAAATAATGATCCAAAACAAAAACAGAAAAATTGCATCATTACTTTTTGCAATGATGCAAATTTTTTTTTCAAATTTTTTTTGATAATGATATAGTACTATTCTCGATTTTATGATTTGTATTTTTTTTCAATTTTTTAAGGTGTCCTCACCGGAATCGGACCCTATATATATATATATATATATATATATATATATATATATATATATATATATATATATATATATATATATATATATATATATATATATATATATATATATATATATATATATATATATATATATATATATATAACTAGGATCAAATATATATTGATAAATATTGTGTTACATTGTAACTAAATATGGACCAATCATTTTGAATCCGGACAGTGGTATAATAGTAACTGACATAAAAATCAATTAAGTTTAAATAAATAAAATCCTATAAATCCGGTAACCGCTCCTATAATTACGAAATCTGATTTTTTCCTGAATTCTGATTGGTCCACACAATCACACAACAATTACCAATTTTAAAATAACCTAATTCTATATATATATATATATATATATATATATATATATATATATATATATATATATATATATATATATATATATATATATATATATATATATATAGAATTAGGTTATTTTAAAATTGGTAATTATTGTGTGATTGTGTGGACCAATCAGAATTCAGGAGAAAATCAGATTTCGTAATTATAGGAGCGGTTACCGGATTTATAGGATTTTATTTATTTAAACTTAATTGATTTTTATGTCAGTTACTTATATATATATATATATATATATATATATATATATATATATATATATATATATATATATATATATATATATATATAGGAGCGGACCCAGAAAAAATGGACACGATGGACACCATTTTAAAAATTTTCTAAATCGACGTGCACTTATTTCTAAAACGGGGAACTGAGTAGCACCTTTTTTTAGACGAGGGACACCTATATATAAAATAAAAAAAATTACTGTACGGGGTAAAATTTCAGGAGGGACACGGGCACCTCCGGGCTCCTACATAGGTCCGCCCTATATATATATATACACACACACACCATTCTGAAAATGATACATATATAGTCGGATAATTGGTCGAGATAGGTATCTAACTTGCATTTATCTTTGTAATAGATTTTCTTTTAACATCTTGTTATTTGTTTTATTTTGTTCTTGAATACTTTTATTATCATCATGCATAATAAGAACACTCAAAATTGATAATTACAGCTTAAAATCCGTACTAATAAGCACATCCAAAGTCCAAACACCCTATAGACGCACGTGTCTTATGGTAATATATAACTTGCACCTAACGGGTATATATATATATATTTTTTTTATCAGGAAGAAGGTTTCGTATAGGAACTCTAGAAAATCAAAGGGTCATTATCGTCATGACTGGTTTAGGCATGGTATGGAACCATATCTAACAATGATTTTCAAATAATTATTGGGTTTGATTGCATTCAAACCGATTGTACGTTGTTTTTGTTTTGCTTTTTTTTTTCTTTCCATTTTAACTTGTTCGCATATAATGTCTCAGTAGCTTGGTTGTGTAGGTGAATGCGGGTATTACCACACAGTTGTTGTTAAGTCTGTTTAACGTGATAGGAGTCCTGCATTTTGGTATTGCCGGAAATGCAAATACTGAACTTGAAATAGGAGATGTGTCCATCCCCGAGTTTTGGGCTCATACTGGCCTATGGGTATGGCAGGTGAGATTGAAAGCTAATTATATCGGTCAAATACTTTTACGTCATAAATGTAATTATAGACCAAAAAAGGATTCACATAATCATGGTTTAAAGTCTTGAATCATGTAATATCATACTGATTTATATAATAATATTTTTGCATCCCTCCAGAGATACGGAGATGGATCTGAAAGCGAGTTACCCTTAGAATCCAACGGGGACTACACAAGAAATATCGGATACTTAAAATTCTCCGATTACAATAATGACACGACCACACAACACAATGAAGACAAAGACAACCTTTTAAATAATGTTTGGTATCAGTCGGAAGAAGTATTCCCCATCAACACAGAGCCCGAAACTAGACAACACGCATTCTGGGTACCGGTTGACAACAACTACTTTGCACTTTCCAAGCAACTCGAGGTACAAATCTTCCCTTTCATGGCAACCAATATTTATTTCAAAAAAGAAAAAAGAAGGGACTGGAATTGTATTTTGCGATTGTTCAGGGTATGGAGTTGGAGAGATGTATAAATGATACAATGTGTTTACCAAGAGCACCTAAAGTGGCAAGAGTTGAGAGGGGTGTAAGTGCAGATATTTTTGTGGATAATGCGGCTTATAGAAACTTTCTTAGTAGCAAATTTAATGTGACCCCAATAGACATGGAGAGTGCTGCAGTTGCGTTAATTTGCTATCAACAAAAAATCCCGTTTATTGCAATAAGGTCTCTTTCTGATTTAGCTGGTGGGGGGTCTGCAATTTCGAATGAAGCGTCCACCTTTACCCCTTTGGCTGCTCAAAATGCAGTTGCTGCATTGATTAAGTTGGTGCCATTGTTGGCCTCAAAAGGGACTTCTGTGTACTCTTCATAAATTGGGTCATTTCGGTGTCTTGTATTGTTACAAATCACAAACTTCTTTGTATCAATAAGATGTACTAATGTTTAGCTACATCCAGATGAATAAAACATAATAGTTATCTACAAGATGAACTAAATCAAAAAAGAACTCTAATCAACGCTATGTGATTTTTCTATATTAACGCTTATGAAATCAAAATTAGGAAAAAGTAATTATGGTTTGATTCAATTAAGTAACATTTGGTATATATACGATAATCAAATAGGGTAATATTATGAAGCATTACGATGAAATGAAAAAACGAACTTCTTTGGTTGTCATGCAAGATTGGAATGGAGTATTTCACACGGAATACGGTTTTTTTTGTCCTGATTTTTATTCAACGGGAACTAATGTTTGTTTTTTTCATTCTTTCAAGAAATGGAATGATACATATACTATAATTATAAATTAGTTTTCTATTAATATTTTTAAAGATTTCAAAAATTCAATTAAATACTTTTTTTAATTTTAAATAAAAATCTTCTATTGTAATTATATTTTAGATTTTCATAATATTTAGTTCTTGTTATTTTGTAAACTTTTTAGATCAGATATAGTTTTTTTTTAACTTTTTGCAATGGTTTATTGACCTGCTTATCTAATTCTTAAAGGCGACTCTCACAAATTAACCATATATTCCATAAATAACTTTCGACTCACTCGCAACTCCAGGAGCGACCCCTCTTTTTGCTACGATTTTCGTAAAACTAATTTTTCGAAGAGTAATTGTATTATTTCCTACCTTTTGTTCCTACTCACATTCCTACCCATATTAAATTATGACAAATGTCATATTTAATAAAAGTGGAGTAATATTTAAAGATACATGTCATAATATAATATGAATAGGAATATGGGTAAGAATAAAAGGTAGGAAGAAATATAATTTCTCTTTTTCGAACATTGTTGTCTGTCATAAAGTATACTCGAAAGTCAAATTTTTCAGACACATTTTCAATTTTCAAAAGATATTTAAAAATAAGTATTTTCAAAAAAAATACTTTCACCTTCGAAAGTGTGATTTTCAAGAGATTTTCTGACAAAAAGTACATTCAACAAACTGGTTTTTTCGAACTCGATTATGAATTTTTGAACTCGGTAAGATTTTCTAGAATCTAATTTCTAACAAAAAGTAATTTTGAAATTAACTTATTCGGAAACTTTCGAAGTGAATTATTATTTTCGAACTACTTTTAGTCTACAGAAGTTAAAAATTTATAATAAAAAAAATTGCGGTTATACATTCTCCTTAGTCTATTTAATGGTGTCTTTATCGGATAGCAATGCACACTCCGATTAAGTGAGTGGTCAACAAAATTTTCTAAGATGTCTTGGGATGTGCATATAAACGTTTTCAAAAATCTTAATTAAAAGATTATCGGAACAAGAGAAGTCATCTTGCAAAGAAGAGAACCTGGAGACACCTCCGGTTGTAGTGCCATCACCCTCTATATATTCATCTAAACAGTTGCCTCACGAGCACGTGAAACAACGACGGCGTGCTTTCCACACAACATGTGGTCCGCAACGTCGGAATCACACATTGTAGACACTCTTTCTTAACAAAAGAGTTGCCCAGAATCAAGTTTTATGATGTGCTCACAACCTATTTTTTGTTTAGCAGTTGGAAGATGACGTAAAGGCCAAAAAACAACTAGTTAACTAGCATAATATTTATCAGATTCACAAACTACAATGCCAAAATTATGACCTACATAAACTCAGTCTGAATGAGAGAGCTGTACAAGGCCGGTTCTCACCTACGATTTGGCCAACAACTGGAATTTGGCATAGAGGCTATGTAACAACAGGATAAAAGGCCTAGTCTTTACCAAAAGTAGAGGAGACAACATAACTACCAAAGATTTCGGAGTTTGTATCTACATTTTGACTCAATGGTAAATCAGGTGAATGTTTATCGGAGACTTATATTTTACGCAAGTTGTCATTGTCCAAGGAGTAGCTATATATTCCAAGATATGAAGGAAATTATTGGTAGAAATCATTGTAAATTCTACAAGGTTCTTTCAAGTTGTAATATACCAACGAATTGCAATATAATATAATTTTTATTTATACAAATGAAGCGTTACATTACATATGACATTTCCCCATTAATCAATTATTTAACCGAGTGGTAAAATTTATCTTTTCTTTCATGTTAGGTCATTGCTTTTTTTTCAATCTATCCTTTCTAATAAAGCAAACCAAAAATGCCACTTGGCATCTTCTTAGAATACCAATTTGCCACATGTCAGTTTTTTAGATGTCTGCATTTTGATTTCCCGCCTAGAGTATTTCTTCAATCACGATTTGATTTCCAAATATATCGGCTTAAATCACGATTTCAATTGTGAAATTCCAGTTATCCGCCATTCACGCTTCTATCTCCCTCAATTTCGTTTAAAGATTTTGGTGGCCAAATCATCCACTATTTCCTTACGAAACGCTACATAATCATCGTTTTGTAGAAGGCGACTCAGTACAATAAATCAAAGCCAGCCACTTGCTGCTTTACGTTGCTGCTCTACGTAAAGAATCTTACGCAGGTAATGATTCAAACGTTGAGTTTCTTCCCTTGATCGAAGATATGAACTGTGAGTTTATTTTGATTCTTTCTATTCTTTCCTTCCCTTAATTTTCAGTTGACAATTGATTGGAACCATTGGTAACGATTAACACTGTCTAAAGTGGATACCTTCTCCATTGGTAACGATTACCACTGTTTGTTTTCCATTCTGAAATCTCAATACCTTAATGTTATGCAATCTTTAAATTTTAAATATATCAGGGAATCTGAAAGTGAAATCACCATGGTTGCCTCTCTCAAAGTCTGGGTCTACATCGCCTCATGCTTGACAACAATCGAAATGCCATATCCAACATATATGTAAGCCTATCTAACCGATATGTCTGTGAAAATTGGTTCTTTTGAGTATGCCCATAAGTTGTTCGATGAAATGTGTGACAAATTTTTTTGTGTTGGACTGCTCTTATCCCAAGTTCTGCAGGTTTGTCTTTTGAATATCTTCAATACACCATCTCATCATTCTGATTCCACTGCTACAGATTTTATCATCTCAATCATTCTGATTCCAGTGCTACAGATTTTATCCTCTTTCCGGTTCCAATTGCTCACTGTTTCTTATGTATATTAATCTTTTTCATTTATACTTTATGCTGAGATTGAATAAAGGAAGTTTTATGCTCGACTAATACAATTATAATTATTTTTAGAAAGGATATGCCTTGATATTGTCTACTGAGTTCCAGTTTATTTAAAACAATATTGTTGAAACTAATTTTACAAATCAAATCCACATTTAATATTAGACTTAAAACCATATTATGATTATGTTCGATCATTGTTTAAATTTAAAAGAACAAAAAAAAAACTTTTTACCCAACCAACATACCACGTGAGTTCATATTGGTATGGGGAGTGGACAATCAAAAAGCTTTTGTTTGTGTCATTAATATTTGGTGGGTTTCTCTATGAGTAATACTAACATAATGGGTGTCGGGAAGTAAAAACTGCTTTAGTTACCTTGTATATAATACCGAAAAGTAGCAATTGATGCAAATATTGAATTTTTTCAAATGGGGATCTGAAAAAAAAGAAGACAGACCACAGATAGATAATTACTTTTTTTTTCAGACAAACAGGTGTTGATATTAAGAGCCTAAGGTATTAAGAGCCTAAGGTGGAATCAAGGCGTTGTTAGGAATAGTGAGATGTAGACATCCAGAAAACGGACAGCTGCTAAGACAAGCATCAATCAAGTTTATTACTTCAGATTATGAATGTTGTCGATTGATTGTGATTGACATGAATGCGGATTCACAATTGTTGCTGATGCAATATTCTCTATTCAGTTCGTTTAGGCTGGAGGGAGTGGCCTCGCCAAACCCTCGCTGAAGCCCTCGCTGAAGCCTCGCTAATCTCGCCAAACCACACCGCCACCCTCGCCTTTCGCCTTCGCCAATGGATTCCTCGCCAATATTTCGACGAACTCGCCAAACCAAACCAACGTGACTGTTTAGCGAGGGGGATGGCTCGCCTACCACTCCCCCCAGCCTTAGTCAAAAAACATATTTCATTTTATAGTGTACGTATTTTATGGAATGTCACAAAATTTTGCATATGAGTGCCATGTTTCATTTTGGTTGATTGATTGACTAATTTTTACTAGAAAGGCGTTAATACAAGTCCATGGCCGACTTTATTAGTGAAGGCTAAAATTAATTGGTCTTAAGGAAATGACTCTATAGACATCTTTCATATGACTAAATCTATTTCAAATTCCTACATGTTTCATCTGTATGTGGGACTCTCAAGTCCAGGGCCGACTATTCAATCAGTTACCTGCCACATAATTTTGGTACTCTTTCCCAGCTTTTTCTGATGTATCTTTTCTTTTTTTACCAGCATAAGTTCCAGATCTAAACACTTCCTAACCTGAAACAAACATGGTGAGCCCACTTCAAGCTGAGTTAGAGCTGTTATGTGCGATTAAAGATAACGTTATCAAATTCCAAAACCTTCATGGCTTAGCTTCCGCCATTTTATTATTCATTGTATGTATATTATAATAAAAAAATCCGTTTCCTTTTGCAAAATGGATATCATAAATATATAATTTCTTACTTAACTTTTTTAATTTCGCAGTTTAAGATGAATATAAAGAAGGCGTCAAAAGAGTTGACGAAATTATCCTCTACATGCCAGCCCAGCAAGCCGAATGTGGATCAAGAAGTCATGACAAGTGAAGAGAGTGTGTGTTACCCAAAGATGGGGTCGAAATGAATAACATATTAGTACTTGGCAAGCACTTAATCTAGAAGGATATACATTTTACTTAATCTAGAGAGAATGAGATACTAAGTTAAGCCCAAACATGGCTTAATTTATTAAGACATTTCTAACATGGTGCAAGTATCAAATGATGGAAAATTTGAAGTGAATGAATATATAGAAAAGTTACAAACTCATTTTACAAAATTCATATTTATTTCCAGTTCCAACAATTCTGGTTTTAGATACCCCTGTAACATATCACTTTCATCAAATGAATAGTAATACCAATTTTTTATTAAAATTCATCAAAAGGGTACCTATTTTGACAAAATTTACCATCAGATGTAAAGACATTGCTTCATCTTGGTAAAAGATATGTATCAATTTTTTAATTGAAATTCATGTTTGTAGGTAAAACCAACTAGGCAATTAGGTTTATTTATACACATATCAAGTTTAGTAGAAGTGGATCGCGTGCTATGGTGCAAACGAAACAAAAACTATCTACTTTTGATTCCAATTTGAAATACATTTTATTTCGCTTAGTTCAAGAATATCTGCATTTGTCGAGCCCCGATGACCGTATATTCGGCAATGAGATAAGATAAAGTTTTACACATTTTGGTGTAAATAAAATTGTTGTTTCATCTTCCAATGTTATTTACGTTTTACTAATATTTCAAAATTTACTAAAATTTGCACACATTTAGTGATTTGTGTTTTTAGGGTTTATTGAACTTGTGTGTATGTGTGCATGCAAGTTAGTGAACGTGAACCACTGGTTGACCAGAAAAGTGTTTATTAGGTAATGACAACAGTGTTATTTAGTCTCATTTAGATCTATAATTTATTCTATTTGTGATAAACCAAAATATAACTTATGTATACCACACTTTATCGAGAAGTATGCCATTTCTCATTGAACCACTTTAGATTACGAAACTTGATGTAAAAAACAAAAAAACCCCTTAGTTCCATTCAATATATCAGATCGTATGATTAATAAAATATTTTTCTTATTATATAAGTTTTTTTTAAAATTATCAACCGTGTAACACACGGGTTTATAACCTAGTTATTTAACATGATGTCTAAGGATAGAATGACATGTTTATAGCTCTATTAAACTTGAATAAAAAAATGGGATATTGTCTGCAAATATGTGATCATCGAGATTGTGGGTCGTCAAATGTTAACGTGTTCCCCTTTTGGATAACACCAAGAGGATTAACTAGCTAGTTACAGATCATCTTCAAAAGAAACGGCAATACCGGATTAAGATTCCAAGTCAAAGTGTCTGCAAGAAAACATTTCTGATTCCAAAATAGACTTGGCTAATCGGCAAGTACAAGAAAAAACAATCACTCTTTCATAATATTCTGACTGATTTTCCAAAGCAAAATCTTGTATTAATCAATAAAATACGTCTCACGAGAAGAAAAAATCAGCAATCTCATCATTCAATTCATGGCTTAGGTGTCCTTTTTTCTTGCATAAATTCTTGACACGTCCTTCATTTCCCTAGTTTTGATTCTTTCATGGAGGATATTCAGAGTCAGATTAACGATGGAAAGAATACACGACCTAAAGACTTTGTGTGTCCAATAACAACACGTATATTCAACGATCCAGTCACACTAGAAACTGGTCAGACTTACGAACGTAAAGCTATCCAACAATGGATAGATAGGGGAAACATCACGTGCCCAATCACGCACCAAAAGCTTCACAACAATCAGCTTCCTAAAACGAATTATGTGCTCAAGAGACTGATTGCTAACTGGATAGAGTTGACACCCACAAATGAATCTCAATATCAAGAAAACAACCATGTTCATGTCCCTCAACCGGTTACTATATTAAACCGAACAATGGCTGATGGAATGATTAATGAATTCAGACTTGTGATTACCGATCTTTGTACTTCACAAGTCTTAAAACGGGCGGAATTAGCAGTTCTACGGATTGAACGATTCTGGCAAGAAGGGAATATGGAAGTGGAGGTTCAAACTACGCTCTCGAAACCGCCTGTTGTTAACGGATTCGTGGAGATATTATTTAATTCCGTCGACACCCGCGTACTAAAAGCCGCTGTTTTTCTCCTTTGTGAAGTGGGAATAAGAGATTCCGGTGTAATTACAACGCTAACGAGGGTTGATTCCGACGTCGAATGCATACTTTCGCTCTTCAAGAAAGGTTTGTTTGAAGCTGTTGTGTTGATTTATCTATTGAGACCTTCCATTACCGTCTTTCTTGAGATGGACATGGCGAATTCCCTTTTAAGTGTTGTTCAGAAGAGAGATGATGAGTTTGTGAAGATGTGTGTGAAGCCGAAAGCAGCTTCTATGCTATTGTTGGCACAGATCATTGGAAATGACGATAACGGTGCTGTTTCGGAAGTGATTAAAAGTCTCATTTCCGGGAAGGCTATTGGATTTGTTACCAGGAGCTTGGAATCGGAATGGAAAGAAGAACGCATTGCAGCCGTAAGGATACTTTTGAGATGCATGCAGAAAGATGGAAAGTGTAGGCATGTTGTTGCTGATAAAGCTGAACTTGCTCCGGTTTTAGAGAGCTTTCTTGAAGCTAATGATAGAGAGCGGTTTGAGATTGTACAGTTTCTTTCCGAATTAGTTAAACTAAACAGGTATTCGTTTCCTTGTATCATGTATTCATAATCGAATTCATATATACGTATTTTAGAGTTTGACGTATTGTTGGGATTTTATTTTATTTTTTGTTAGGAGAATGTTCAATGATCAAATCTTGCATATCATTAAGGATGAAGGTACATTTAATACGATGCATACGCTGCTCATATATCTACAAACATCTCTTGATGATCAGTGCCCGATAATTGCTGGTCTCCTTCTTCAATTAGATCTTCTGGTTCGATTCCCGCCTTCTGTATAACTACATATGCATGTTTACATGGTTCTTCATTATCCGCATATGGGATTTTATTCCTAGGTGCTCATTTTGTATGGGCTTTTAGTTTAATGTTTTTATTCGGTGGACATGGTTATTGGTTATTGAATCCATCGTTTTGGCTCATAATAAATTAAAAGTTGCTCCTGCTACCCAGCTATCACCTTAAGCATTGTACAAGGACGTGCTGTAGGAGTAACCCATATGAATGCGAATATGATTCTGTTGGTGTCTCACAATCACTAAACATGTTCACATCTGTCTCTATATATGTTCAAGTCTCACCTCTCTCTTAAGGACCATGAGAAAATCAAGTACTCCACCTATCTAACATGGTATCAGACCTAGCATTATTTGTATATCAGAGTCTATCCTATTTTCTTAAGGGCTCTTCTTGGAGAGAAATCAAGGACTCTCACATTATTAGTATATCTCATATTGGTGTGACACAGTCTATAACTGTCTATATATGTTGGAGTCTCCCCTCTCTCCATAAGGACTCTTTTGAAGAGAAAATCTTGGAATCCACATATATCTTACACACGTTAACATCTAACAAACTTGCATTGCAGGCTGAACCTAGAAAGATGAGTATCTACACAGAAGAAGCCATAGATAATCTTATATCATGTCTCAACAATTCAGATTCTCCCACTGCTCAAATTTCAGCTGCCGAGACACTTACGGTACTCCAAGGCCGATTCTCGTATTCCGGGAAACCGCTTCTTCGTAGATTTCTTCTTAAACGTGCCGGGCTCGACAAAACCTATAAATCTTCAATGCGGATTTCTGGAGACGTTCAAGAAAATATGGTTCGTTTGTAATTAGTTTGATAGTTTTATCATCCAAAATACTAAAAATTAAAATTTATATGACGATCCATTTTAGGAAGAGGAAAAAGCTGCCGAGGAATGGGAGCGAAAGATGGCGTTTGTTTTAGTGAATCATGAAGCCGGGCTCATTTTCGAGGCATTATCAGAAGGATTGAAGAGTAGATATGCAGAAATATGTTCCGCGTGTTTTGTTTCCGCAGCTTGGCTTCTACACATGATGACTCTTCTTCCTGATACGGGAGTTCAAGAAACCGCGCGTGTTTGCTTGCTTAAACGCTTTGTTTCCATTTTCAAGTCAGCAAAAGACACAGAAGATAAAGTACTTTCCATGCTTGCTCTTAGCAGTTTCATCCATGACCCCGGTTAGTATCTGTCTATGCCTAGGAAAGAAGAATACGAAAGTACATTGCTATTAAAGTTCTTGTTTTATGTGTTTTTTTCAGACGGGCTACGTGATATTACTGTCTACATGAAGGACATTCATAAGGGTCTGAGAGAATTCAAGAAATCGTCCACAGTAGCATCCGAAATGCTCAAAGTTTTTTCAGAAGAGAGTGAATCTAGTCCTGTAAGTTTCTTGTTTTTAGGAATTTAAAGGTGTACAGCAATAAAAAGTAGCAAAAGTCCACTTTGTGAGTTTGGGTTAAAAAATTTCAACACCGTTGGGTTAAAAAAATCCTGTATGTTAAATTAAAAACATGACACTAGTCCTGATTTTCGTTTTTCATTTCTTTAGGAAATGTGGAATCATAGAGAATTAGTCCAAGAAGATTGCAGTGTAAATGGAGTAGTTCTATCAATAGTATTCCACAAAAACAAGATCTTTTCAGGTCATTCAGATGGTACAATAAAGGTAATAAATCATTTTCTTTCATCGACAGTAATTAGATATCCCCATAGAGCTAAATCTATAATCTTCTATTTCCTCTGATAAAAAATTATTTGTTTCTTCAAACTATCGCTGAATCAACCAAGATGTGGACTAGTAAAGGTAGTGTTCTTCGTCTTAATCAAGAGATTCGAGAACATACAAAGGCAGTCACTAGCTTGACTATCCTACCATCGGGAAATACCCTATACAGCGGCTCACATGATAAAACGATTAGGGTAAGAAAGCATATAGTCCTGACCTTCATTCTAAATTCCAGCGATTTGATGCCTTCTGTAAACCAGGTTTGGTCTATCAACAGCGAAAGCGTTCATTGCGAAGAAGTGTATGATGTGAAGGACCATGTGAACGATCTGCTAGTCGCAAGCACCATCTCGTGCTTTATTCCTCAAGGCGCTGGAATCAAGGTGAATTCATGGACTGGGGCATCAAAATTGCTGAATCCGAACAAAGACGTCAAGTGTTTGGCTCTAGTAAACGGAAGATTGTACTCCGGTTGTCTGGATAATAGCATTCAGGTGCCGATTTCTTCGTGATTCCATGCTGTTTATCCTCTAAAAGTTGTTAACCCGAACTTAAAACCTTTCCAGGAAATCGATTTGGCATCGGGAACATTAACATCGATACAAAGTGGTGCCAGAAAACTACTAGCGAAAGGGAACCGAGTCAATGTTTTACAAGTTCATGATGGACTAATTTACGCCGCCGGTTCGTCTATAGAAGGAACCACATTCAAGGTACTTGTTAGTTGTTACTTGTTACACGCTAACTTCAAATAACTATGAAAGTTATTTGAAGACCAATTTGTAAGTTTTTACTTTTTATAGTCATTTTGTATAGAAATAATTATTGATTCTTTTGGATTTTTTTTGAAGATATGGAATGCTTCGACCTATGGTTTGATGGAGTCTGTGTCGCTAACAAGTGAAGTAAGGGCAATGGCAATTAGCTCGGAGTTTATTTACTTTGGTTGCAAAATGGGGATTGTGGAAATATGGTATAGAAATAAACTTACTAGAAAAGAAACTTTGCAAATTGGTACAAATGGTAAGGTTATTTGCATGGCACTTGATAGCAACGAAGATTTATTAGTGACTGGAAGCTCCGATGGTAGAATTCAGGTAAATTCAAAGAAGGGATTTTAAAGTGGTACATAAAGTGGATTATGTTGGTTGAATAGAGTTTTTTGTGTTGATTTTCAGGTATGGGGAGTGGGTTAAAGTGGAAGCCTAAGGAACTTAAAGATTTCTAATAGTACATAATGACATAAAACCAAGTCGTGAGACGTTTAACCTAGGGGTGGTTTTTTTTTTCTACACCGAGCATTGCATTGGTAAAGTGTTTAGTTGATAAATGATGTTTGTCTATAGTCATTGTTGTATTAATAATTGTTTTTTTTAATAAATGAATTGTTTGAAAATAAAATATGAGTATTTTACCGTATCTTCAAGAAATGATCTTGAGAATAATAAATTATTGTCAATTTGGGAGTAGCTATAAATTGAAATGATCAATAACGATAGAATTTTGAATATCTTAAATTTTTACAACATGATTAACAAGTTAAATACTATGACGGATTGACGGGCAACAATATCAAACCCTTTTTGGATTTTACATTTTATGGTATTAGATATTAAATAAATGGCTTTATTTTGGGAGGACAGTAGGAATCAAATACAAGTCTGACTCAAGAGAAATTTTACCATTTGACTATATCCATTTTTTGTTTTCTTACTCTATACACACTATGTTCATAATAAATAACATATCCACACATATAGATACATATGTCCCAAATAAAATTAATATTTAGTATGTGGCAATGTAAAAATGAGGTTTTAATGGGCAAAGATGCATCTCACTTGGCCCATTAAGCTCTTATGTTCAAATCCAATTAAAAAACATCAACATGTGTGTGTTTTCAAATTAAGCCTTGTCATTGTTAAGTCTATTAAGTTTAAAAAAAAGAGTTCACTAAAATGATCATATTTAGAAGCTTAGTATATTGACGTAGAGCACATTAAAGACGCGACAGAAGCCATTATTGGTAAATGGGGAGAATGACAACTTGGCAAAAAGATGTCCAACTTAAAACGCACCTAACTTTTTATCTGAATGGAGGTCTGCCCGAAAGGCGGTTTGCCATCCGTCATGACCAAAGTTGTCCATTTAGGCATTCAATTCTAAGGTTCCCCCAAATTTGGCACATTCGTTATAGGTTCTTATTATCCTTAGATTCAATTATTTTGTGTGTTTGATAAGCAGTCGATCTTCTATCACTAGATTCTTGTAAATCTCTTAAGGTTATTCCCCATAAGTGAAGATCATGATGGTTTAAGCATGTGGTTGATTTGTTATATTTGTTTATGTTCGGTTTTCTATTCCACACTTTATATTGAATAACTAAACGGCCCTTTGTAAGTAATCTTTCCTATTTCTACAATAGCGAGAACAATATGGGGATTACTTGCAGACTTGTTTTTGGCTTGAATGAATAACGGTGTGCTTCTCATTATTCTATGTGCATCTTTGTAAGACCAGTTCCGCCGAGCCGCGGCCCGGATGGACCCGCGGCGCGGCTTGGGAAGATTTTGGATTCGCGCATGAATTGTATGTGCGGCGCGGCTCGGGAGAATCCGCGGCGCGGTGCGCCACAGTCATGAAAAACCCTAATTCGGATTTAAACGCCTATATAAAGGGTCCCAGCCCTAGGGTTCGTGTTTTTGGAGGCTTTCTGGAGTAGACGCGACTAGTTTCGGCAGAGGCTTCTTGACTTCAAGGCTTTGAAGGTTTTGGGAGATTAGAAGAAGGAGATACAACGTGAGGGAAGGTTTGTATCGGGTTGCGTGCATCCCTCCGTGTTCAGAAGCAAGGTAAGAGGATCTACCTTTTCTGATTTACCATTTCATCTCGTCATGTAGTGTTATCCCTTGGATAGTGATATTAGATGGCTTGTAATACTTAGGGTTTTGGACCATGGACATGCATGGACTTGCATGTCCATAAGAAAATGGCCTTAGAATAGTTTCTGATCCCAGGAAGGGTGTAGAATGGAACCCTAACCGATGGTTGTACTGGTGAAGGGTTAACAGGGGTTTTCGGACTGTTACAGTCCGCGGCACGTACTACTTATGTCAGCGACGCGGATTCGGGTAAACCCCGTAAGTGCGACGATAGTCCGCGACGCGTGAAGGGAGAAGTCGCGCCGCGGCGATTGACTGTTTGACCAAGAACTTATTTTCGACCCCTGTTTGGTGGCAAATGTTGGGTCTAACCTTTAGGTCAGTCTATAGGAGTTCGGTCAGTGATTAATATGTTGTGTATGTGGGATTTAGGTGATTGGATGAGCCTAGTTTGGGATATTAGCAATTATCTGGACGGTTGTGATTCAGGTGAGTATCCTCACCTTACTATATGATGTTGCATGTTAGGCATCTTGTGTGTTATTTACAGTTATATGATTTGCTCTATATCTGTGGTTATTTGTTATTGGGCTCAGTACTGATGTGTGTCCCCTCGTAGCTGTTGTATGACGAGTTGGACTATTGCCTTGTCCCATGGCTGTTGTATGATGGGCTGGGCCATAACCGGGAACCCATAGCTGTTGTATGATGGGTAGAACCTTCCCGTGTCCATAGCTGTTGTATGATGGACGCCCGTAGCTGTTGTATGACGGGTAGGGTCGGGTCGTTCTCGAGGACGGGTTGTTTAATGTGTGGGCATGTATGGTAATGTGCGGAACTCACTAAGCTTTGTGCTTACCCGTTGATTTTAAAACATTTTCGGGTATTTCAGTTGAAAAAGGGGTGAGTCGGCATGACGACGGTGCATCGCACATTAATGATTTGTAGTTGTATTATTAAATGAGATTTTTATAATTATGGGATGTATACACTCTGGTAATAGTTTTGATGAACACCTTTTAAGCATGCTAATAAGATTACCTATGTTTTTACTTACAATTTTTAAAGAAAATTTTTGATTGGAAATTGGGGCGTTACAAATTGGTATCAGAGCCTTGGTTTGAGGGATTTGGATGAACTGTATTGAGAATCCAAACTCAAACTTAGGACTAAGAGCTTTTCGTTAAAGAAATGATGTTTTCTCTATAAAAGTTTTAAGTAGTTGCGTTTAATATCATGTGGAAGATTCCCTTGTATGTTCTTGTTTGATTGTTGCTTGAAAATTGGAAACGTGGTACGCACACCTGACTCGTGATTTTAATGAATAAAAGGGTTTTAGAAAGAATGAGATGCGATGCGAACCGTCAACCGAGCTCAAGTAAGTTTTGTGATTCCCAATTACCCATGCCAAGTTTGTGCTATGTGATGATATGTGTTATGCTAATAAGTAGGCATAGAACCTAGTCAGGAAATGCATGCTAGAAATGCTTGGATTAGGATGCCTTCTGCCTGTTGTTGTTATTTGTGCTGCTTTAGAATCTATGCTAACACTATTAGGTTGCTTAGTGAATGCTATTAGGTTATATACAATTAGGACAAGATAGCCTAAGAAGTATTGGTCTAGCCTTACTGGCTGTTCCTTGTTTGGTTGTGACTTTGGGGTAGGATCATTTATTCTAATGTCTATCTTATTCTCGATTGCGTACGACAGTGTGTCCGTGAGGCGACCCGATGGTGTTAGCAGAAGTTCTTTTAGGCACGGATGGGGTGTGAGATCCTAGGTAGCTCAGGATGAGTGTTAGGCACTTGGGTGCGAGACCGTATGAATACCAATGTCGAATAGATGAGTGAGTGGTGAATTAGAGTATTGGGGGACAAATTCTGGAACAAGTATGAATAAGTGTGGAAGGTAGTACAGGGCCCGTACTACCGAAAGCACAGGATTCATACTTGAGTCAGGAGGAGTTACCTAAAATTCTAAAGAACTGGGTAGAGTAGAGAATCAGGTATGATTTACATTATGGATTAGTGGCGAAAGGAAAGTACACGTCTTCATCGTGGCGATGTTCGGTAATGAAGAGTGGATTAGGAGTAGTTTCGGGTGTAACCGATGGAGATGGATCGGGATGGATCATAGGTGCAGAAATTGATCGCCGTTGAGGTATCAACGAGGGTTATGATTGACAGCAATGGGTTAGGCGATGCATCCGGGTTGCTAGTCGATGCATCTGGGTTTTGCATGTCGATGTTTCGAAGGTCTATGGATGTGAATCCCAATAGACCTTATTCCTGTTTAATGGACTAACGGCATGGTATGAGGATTGGATTTGTTACAAAGGTTCGAGGCGCTGATCGATCGCGATCAGCACTAGGTATTGGCACAGATTTCAAGTGGGGGAGAGTTGCTGTGTTAAGAGAAGGAACGAAGCTTAATGCGGAAATAGCTCAGCTGCTGGAATATGGGAGTAATTGCATTACGAATTATCAAGCGTTGGACTTGGGTTATGATGATAGAGGGAGAAGGATTTGGCAGCTAATTAGAAATCGTGGCTTGGGAATCTGCAGGTCTGTTCCAGAGGATTTCCAGGTACTCCTTTAGGGGAATGGACGAGAATCCAGATTGATTTAAGTGCCGACATTATGTCGACTTGTGTCACTCGAAGAGCAGGAAGGGCCCGTCCAGCTGCTGAAGCTGATGGACCTTGATTCTTGCTACCCAGCTAAAGTTAGAGTAATTGGAGACTACGTACAAGGTATGACGAAGAATGCGAGTAGTGTGTGACGTATGGGATAAAGACCCACAGAAGATGGCTCCTTGGATAGATAGCCACAAGTAGAGGGTTGAAGCGGAAAGAGAAGAAGGGTTCCCAGTGTGACATAACCGACCATTGATGATGGAAGTCTCATGGCAATGAGGGACACGGCGTGGGGATGGATACCCGCGATCTGACAATGCAGGGAGCTCACCGGCAGGGGGCTATGGCCTTGAAAAGGGAAAGTTGTAGCTTGGAGGAGGAAGATGGGAGTGTCATTGCGTGCTGGAGCTAGCAAGTGGTTATTGGTGCATCGAGTAGCTTTTCACCTTAGGGTAAAGGTGTTTGGAATAGCTTTGAGTAAAGGGAATTCTGTGAATTCAAGGAAGCGGTTGGAGGTTGTATCCATTGCGAAGAGGCAAGGATCTTGGCCATGCTAGGGATGCGTGGTCACCTCCATGGGAGTTCTTGATTATTTCCATTAAGGCGTGGAGAACGTTGGACGATTGCATTTCGTTTCAACTCAGGACCTGGGCAGCAGTGGGAGCAAGAGAGTCAAGTTTTGGTATAAAAAGGGCAGAGCATGGAAGGTGAGACGCCGGACTAAGGAGACAACGCGACCTGTTGGGTCGACTGCAAGATTGTGCAAGCTATGGTGACTTGGAACACAAGGGTTCTGCTTGCATGGACTGATACTCAGAAGGATTGACGCAGAGGAATTATTCAGAGACCGAGAATCCACTTCAGGCTTCAACAAGAGTTATGCGTGTAGGACAAAAGTCTTCGAAGTAAGGGATGTGTCATATGTGACAGCTCATCTCAGGAGCGCTAGTCAATAGTTTCAAGGAAGGAACGGATCGCGAGCTAAGAAGCCTTCCAAGGCAGGAAAGGCTGGCCGAAGTAAGGAAGGTCCGAAGGGGTCGGAGCGAGGTTTTAAGGAAACGTGTTGGTGAGATGGTGTATCAACCGGGAAGGATCAGCATGGAAACAATATATTAAGCAACGATGAGATAAAGGCATGACGAGGGATATGTTATTCGGAAAATATAAGGGATGCTAGGAACAAGGATAAGCGTTGGCCAGGAGCATTGGATCTTATTGGTTAGTGATCAATTAAGATTTTTATGTCGTGGAGGATTAGTATCTCACGTGAGTACCGAGGTACTGTGCCTTGTCCAAGGTTGAGCTGCGGTGAGAGGTAGGGTATTGTCGAATGGAGAATATTATGTTGCGGTGGCGCAGTGCGGTGTTCTGGTAAGTACTTCGTGCTGGTCGGAAGTGTCGGGTCCTTTATTGTAAGAATTCTGCGCCATGTTCCCACAAGTACGAGATACGGTTACAGCGGGCTGATTTGTCAGATTGGTTTGTGGGGCAGATGATTTCTGTACGGGAGGAGCTAATGGTTATCTGGGTGCCAAAGATTAGTACCCTTGGATTGTTCAGTAGGATGGGAGATAATTATGGACCCCTATATGATCGCAATTGCCGGATTAGTTGAGGTGAAGACTGCCTTGATTTTGCTGATGGCTGCTTAGCTGGTAGGGATGAAAACCAAGGGCGGATCAGGGCGACATGAAGACTGGGCGGGTCGGATTCAACATAAGGACTTAGATGTGAAACCGTGGAAGGGAACGCCTTTAGGTGAGATAGTTCGGGTAAATGAAGGTTGTGGGGTGGGGTTAGCGGAGGATGGCTAACCCATTATGGTCGCCTTGGATGTTAGATATAGACGGGGCTTTTGTGCGATGACGAACGAAGAGTTTGTGTCAAGTTTTTTTTTTGTTTGCCCGAGGGGTGACATGGATGTATATGATATTTGAGAGTATTATTGATGATCTGGCCGGTAAGGAAGTGGGAATGGATAAGTGGAGAGATGTTTGATCGGTGGGAAGGTCAAGGCCAATCACCAAAGGACTTGTAGCTAATTTGGTCTCCGAAGGTTCCTGAGGTAGAACTTGGAGAAATGCCTATATGGGTTCATCGCGGAAGTACCAAGGAACCCCTCAGTGTGATGATAAAATCGAGAATGTCGTAGACCGATGGAGCAAGAGTGCTCGCTTTGAGTCTATTATAGTATGCTGAGGGTGGATGATGTTAAGGCTCGGGAGAAGGTACCCCAATATGGTGCTCTAGATGGTGATATCAGGTAAGGAGGTGCAGCTCCCTCAGGAGTTTAGGAGAAGGTTCGTAAAGTTGCGACACTCAACTTTGTTTCAGGATGGTGCATCACCATTAGAAGGATGGCTATATTGAGAGATCAATGTAGACGCTTGAAGGAGTTCTTTCGGGATTACGTTCTTAGTTTGGTGGGAGTTGCAGTTTCCTATGCAATATTAGTGGACTTCTTTATGATAATGGTTAGCACGCGAGAAATGGTCTCATGTGCAAGAAGTCCTACGGGAGAAGGTGTCGGGACTTGGGTGTGTACAGGAAGAGATTGCAGACTACTTTGAGTCGGAGGAAGAATTATGAAGATAGACAGCGTTAGGTCCTGAGTTTGCAGGTCGGAGTTTGGTCGTTAAGGTATCGCTTTAGGGGAAAGTTGGACCTCGGGTATGCTGGATCATTCTTAGTATAGTAAATGGAATCTGGAGTTTAGTTAGACATGTAGCAATTTTTAGATTTCTTAGTTGAGGCTATACAATGCGACGCGTTCTATAGCGTGCAATTGGGAGAGAAATTGCGAGACGACGGTCCGATCTCGAGTTCCAGGTTGGAGGTTTTGTTCTTCTTAAGGTGTCGCCTTGGAAGAGAGTTATTCGTTTCAGGAGTCGAGGAAAGCTTGGCCCTATGTTCATTGGACCATATCGAATCACCGCGCGAGTAGGTAAGGTAGCCTACCAGTTGAAGCTGCCCGAGCAGCTTAGCCAGATTCCCTACACGTTCCACGTTTCGCAACTCAGGAAGTGTATTACCATTGAAACTACAATAGTGCCATTGGAGGATATTCAAGTAGACGAACGCCTGAATTATGTGGAGCGACCGGTTGCTATCAAACAAAGGAAAATAAAGACATTACAGAATAACACGATATGGATAGATAAGGTGCTGTGGCAGCATCGAAAGGGGTCTGAATGAACTTGGGAACCCAAGGAAGAAATGCGAAGGCATTACCCCGAGTTGTTTACAGGCACGGATTTCGGGGACGAAATCCATTCAAGTGGGGGAGAATTGTAAGACCGTTCTGCCGAGACGCGGCCCGGATGGACCCGCGGTGCGGCTTGGGAAGATTCTGGATTCGCGCATGAATTGTACGTGCGGCGCGGCTCGGGAGAATCCGCGGCGCGGTGCGCCACAGTCATGAAAAACCCTAATTCGGATTTAAACGCCTATATAAAGGGTCCCAGCCCTAGGGTTCGTGTTTTTGGAGGCTTTCTGGAGTAGACGTGACTAGTTTCGGCAGAGGCTTCTTGACTTCAAGGCTTTGAAGGTTTTGGGAGATTAGAAGAAGGAGATACGACGTGAGGGAAGGTTTGTATCGGGTTGCGTGCATCCCTCCGTGTTCAGAAGCAAGGTAAGAGGATCTACCTTTTCTGATTTACCATTTCATCTCGTCATGTAGTGTTATCCCTTGGATAGTGATATTAGATGGCTTGTAATACTTAGGGTTTTGGACCATGGACATGCATGGACTTGCATGTGCATAAGAAAGTGGCCTTAGAATAGTTTCTGATCCCAGGAAGGGTGTAGAATGGAACCATAACCGATGGTTGTACTGGTGAAGGGTTAACAGGGGTTTTCGGACTATTACAGTCCGCGGCGCGGACTGCTTATGTCAGCGACGCGGATTCGGGTAAACCCCGTAAGTGCGACGATAGTCCGCGACGCGTGAAGGGAGAAGTCGCGCCGCGGCGATTGACTGTTTGACCAAGAACTTATTTTCGACCCCTGTTTGGTGGCAAATGTTGGGTCTAACCTTTAGGTCAGTCTATAGGAGTTCGGTCAGTGATTAATATGTTGTGTATGTGGGATTTAGGTGATCGGACGAGCCTAGTTTGGGATATTAGCAATTATCCGGACGGTTGTGATTCAGGTGAGTATCCTCACCTTACTATATGATGTTGCATGTTAGGCATCTTGTGTGTTATTTACAGTTATATGATTTGCTCTATATATGTGGTTATTTGTTATTGGGCTCAGTACTGATGTGTGTCCCCTCGTAGCTGTTGTATGACGAGTTGGACTATTGCCTTGTCCCATAGATGTTGTATGATGGGCTGGGCTATAACCGGGAACCCATAGCTGTTGTATGATGGGTAGAACCTTCCCGTGTCCATAGATGTTGTATGATGGACGCCCGTAGCTGTTGTATGACGGGTAGGGTCGGGTCGTTCTCGAGGACGGGTTGTTTAATGTGTGGGCATGTATGGTAATGTGCGGAACTCACTAAGCTTTGTGCTTACCCGTTGATTTTAAAACATTTTCGGGTATTTTAGTTGAAAAAGGGGTGAGCTCGGCGTGACGGCGGTGCATCGCACATTAATGATTTGCAGTTGTATTATTAAATGAGATTTTTATAATTATGGGATGTATACACTCTGGTAATAGTTTTGATGAACACCTTTTAAGCATGTTAATAAGATTACCTATGTTTTTACTTACAATTTTTAAAGAAAAATTTTGATTGGAAATTGGGGCGTTACAATCTTTTTCTTTCCTTTGGTGTCTGTCACAACCTTGACCTGTCATCTTGAATGTTTAGATTCCTAATATACAATTCGTTAGTAACTGGTGGTACATTTTTTCATTGATTAGAAACCACACTAATCTCTGCTGCTTGTATTTTATATGCGTGGATGTGGTTCAATTGCTGTCGATTCAGGGTCCAATAATTGGATCTTGATGATCATTTGATTCTTCAAGCAAATGATTTGAATAATATGTTTATTGTTACAATTAAATTGATTGGTACATCCAATTATAAGGCTTGTTCCAACACTATGGGACATGCTCTTATGATTCGAAAAAAGTTAAGGTTTGTTATTAGTGATCTTGTTAGACCCATGAAATATGATCCCAATAAACTTAAGTCGGACAGAACTAACACGATTGTTTTATCTTATACTTTAGGGTATGTTTCTAATAAAATATAGGAATTGCATACACTTGCTAATATTGCATTTGAAGTTTGGCTTGAACTTAAGGAACTTATGAAAAGATAAATGGATCTTTTATTTTCAACTTACACCAAAGAATAAATTCTCTTACACAATGAAATAACAGTGTGTCTACCTACTATCAAAACCTCAATGGTTTGTGGAAATAGTTTGATGGACTGATAAATCTATTGTTAAGCTCATGTAATGCTTCTAATGAGTTCTTATCATTTTCCAGACAGGCTAAACTCATGCAATTCCTTAGTGGATTAAGTGAGTCATATAGTCAAGCAAGAAATAACGGTTAAAGCATAATCTTTTAACAGGTGTAAAATTATATTCTTTATAATAAATTAAGTTTCTAGTTCCGTTTTAAAAAGGAAATCCCCATTTGAAATGTTTTACAAATGGATTCCAAACTTATATCATTTTTTTGTTTATGGTTGTTTATGTTCTGGCCACCAAATTAAATGTTTTTGATAAGTTTTCATCTAGATCTGATAAATGCATTTTAATTTGTTATTCTAATGTTAAGAAGTGTACTAGGTTTTGAGTCTTGACAATAATACTACTATTTCCAAAAATATCAAATCTATGAATATGTTTTTCCCTTCAAGATAACTAGTGTGGAGAGTTCCAATAGGTTAGACAATGATGAAATAAATCGCCAATTTTTTTGATGATGTTTATCAAACCAATATAGGTAGGCAGAATCCTTATGATGACTAAATGGTAAGTATCGATAATGATGTCAACCTATCTTGGGGAAAAGACGTTGGGACCAATGACTCAACCAACATTGATGATCCAACCAATGTTATCGAGGTAATGGTGAGGCATGATCTTGAAATTTCTAGAATATTTTAGCGAACCCAACACTTAGAGAAAATAGATCCTTCTAGTAGTAAAACTATAAGTAGGTCAAATGGTGAGGGCCTTATGAGGTCTAGTCACAATAGGAAATTACTAGTTAGATTTAGTGATTACATAGTTGAAGAAAAAAACACAAGTTTGGAGTTGAAAGGTTGTTGGTTGTGCAAACTTAAAACATAGAATCTTTTGTTTTGATTTAAGTTTAAATTAATTTATAGAGTTTCTTAGAATTCATGATGAAAACTGGATATGACCAATGAATAAAGAGATGGAAGCTTTGAATAGGAATGGCAGTTAGGAAAACACTTATTTACGTAGAGGTGGGAAGCATATAAGTTGTAAGTGGGTTAAAAATTCAATTATGCAATTGAGCGTTATAAGACTCGATTACTTGCCAAAGGGTTTAGTCAAAAAGGAAGGCCTTTGATGGTTACTGTCAGGTGTGTAATTGGCATGGATGTTAGTTATTATCTGAATCTTTATCAAATGGGCATCCATAATGATTTTCTATATGGGTCCCTTGAGGATAAGTTTTATATGTCCATTCCTTAAGGATATATTCTCACATGATGATAAGTGTATATGTAAACTAATTAAATCATTGTATGGATTTAAATAGGCCCGAAGGAAATGGAATGAAAAACTCATAGAATATTTAATTTAATGTGGTTTTGTACAAAGCAATATTATCTTTATTTATAAAAGGAGATGGATTTTTTGTGGTTTTACTAGTTTATGTTTATAATAGTGTACTCACTAGTAATTGCAATGACGAAATTGTAAATGTAAAAAAAAAGAATATGTTTTAATTAATGATCTTAGAAAGTTGATATATTTTCTTGGTATTGAAATTGTTGAAACTTTGTTTAGGCTTGGTCTTTCACGAAGAATATACTATTTAGATATAACATGAATTTCAGTTTTTGTAAAAGAGTAGCAACTCCTTAGATCTTAACTCCGTTATGAATGGTGAGGTTGTGAATTCTGGAGATACGCTACTTAGTAATATAATTGTGTTTTGATGTTGGTTGGGAAGCTTATACCCAACTAATATGAGGCCTAATATATCATTTGTCGTGTAAAACCTCATCAAATTCATGCATTCCATAAGAAATTTCCACCTTAAACTTGTTATAAAGGTGCTAATATACTTAAAATGTGCCCGAAGAAAGGTAGTTCATTTCTAAATCAAATGCGTTATCACTTCCAACTTAGGTGGATGCTAATTTGGAAAAGTGCATTATGTTTAAAAGGTCAGTTATATGCTTCTTCTTTTTCTAGGAAATTCACTTGTTTCCTGGAAAAGCAAGAAATAATCCATTAATGTGTCAGGATCCTCAATGGAAGTAAGGTATAAAGCTCTTGCTTTAGTAACGTACGTGATAATTTGGGTTACAAAAATAATGAATGATTTAAATTAGATGATAAATTACTTGTAAATATAATTTGTGACAGTAGGTCTGCAATTTTAATTTTCGCTAACCATATTTTACATGAAAGAGCAAACATATAGAGATTGATATTCATCTTGTTCGAGATAAAGTTTTTGAAGAAATGGTTAAGGTTATAAAGGTTGAGTCACTTCAATAGGTTGTTGGTGTTCTTACTAAACCACTTTCCTCACAACATCACATGATAAATTAGGTTTGTTTATTCCTTACCAAGTTCAGAGGCATGATGTTAAAATGGTTTATATAAAATTGGTTCAACCTTGAATTTTGTAAGAATAGTTGGGATTATTAGTAATTTAATTTGGTTATTCCAGGAAGATGTCAAGTTTGTAGGATAAAGGGTTAAGATGGACTTATTGGAACTAGAAGGGCTAATCTAGGATGGGAATTGTTCAAGGGACCTGTCTGTGATAAGGAGTACTTGAAGAACTAAAAGTGAAGTTTGGATTGCATATATACTTAATGAAATCTAGGGTTTCTCATAACTCATAAGTCAAGTTAGAGAAAACCCTCAAAACATTTGAGACGTTCATTTTGTTTATATGATATAGAGACATGATCGATCATCATGATCAAGTTCTATTGTGCTTTAAATTGTTTGTATGCTGTTTTGAGTGGTTTGAAATCCACTGTTCTATTTGAGATTGTTGTAGTCTGTGGAGTTCAGAGGTATCAAATTTTCTTCAAGTTCTTACCAATTGTATGATGTTACTGTTTATATCGAGCTTGAGTTCAAATTCATTGTTCTTGCTTTTATTTGTGCCATATATCAAGATAACCATATTTTCAACATCTATGACAAATGACCACCTAGTACGCGGAAAAAGGTTTGATGGATTTAAGAGATTACTTTTTTGTCATGTGATAAGACTTATTGAAGAAAAAAAGCTCATGGATTCAAAAAACAATACTCAAGCTCGTAAACTTCTGATTATTTGCAAATTAACAAATCTGAAAATTGGCAAAGATAATTTTTTAAGGTAAACAAAATAAGGAGTATTAGAAATAGTATATGGTTTCTAGAGCCAAGGTTGTGAGTTTAAATCTCATCAAAAACATTTTTTATAAATGGAAGTCGAATAGTAGAAATATATTAAACTTAAAATTTCTAATCAAAACTTTGTGTAAAATATATTAAACTTAAAATTTCTAATCAAAACTTTTTTGAGCTTGAGTATTTTCGCAAATTTGTGACCTAAATTTTGCAACCTTTTTGTTAGAAAAAGTTTATTTATGTTAGAAAAGTAATATCGTGAATTCGTGTCGTTTTTGCGAGATAGATTATCATTTTGTAATAAACGTTGAAAATGCTGTTACCTTGATATAATAAGTTTTCAATATGATAATTATAGTAAATACTTCTAACAAAGAAGCAAATGTGAGTGAAATAAATGTGAGTTGGAAGGTAATAGGGTTGTGGTTTCAACGATGTGACTAAAAGTTAACTAAGCTTTCGCTCTTGGTAATTCGATTCAATTACATTCACATATATTTCTAGTTGACAAACACAGAGTAATCAAGGTGTTATTTGGTGAGTATTACACAATTTCATCCTTTTGTATTAGACCAAGGATTCCTTGAAACCAAGAACAACATGTACCTTTAAGGATTCATTGGAACAAAAACCTATTCGAAAGGACAAACATTATTCAAACTACAATTGGGCTTACCAACCTTGGACAAGACTTGGCATGAGAGTCTTGAGCTCGACTTGGCAGCTGTGGGTTCGGCTTTGGCCACCCTCTGGTTCCACCTTGCCCTTGCCCGAATAAGGTGTCCCTCATTACCCAACAAATGCCACGACGAGACTTTGTAGCTTTAATGGCTTGGCATTGTTATATGTATTCTTTCTAGATACATTGTCAAAGATGATTTAATAGACAAATTATAAACGTTTGACATATTCAGCTTTGACTTCCCAATGTTATTAAAGAAAGTAAATTAGAATATAATCTAGTGGACAAATTAAACACCAAAGGGGTTCTCTAAGTACCAATGAATGCTTGAATTATTTGTTTGAATTTAGAGTTCTCGTATACCAAAATCAATAATGATCAAGGAATTTGCTTCGTTTATTGATTTTGAATTCGAGTAAATAATAGTTTTGCATTGTATTAAAAAAGATTTCTTCAAGTAAATCTAAAAGTTAAAAATAGGAGTTTGATCAATGAGTCGGATAGAAGTATAGTATTGGTTACTCAGTCAAACTGTATTAAATGCCGAGAGATAAGCGACTCCCCGGCGGCCGGACTCCAAATTTATTTAATTTTGGTTAATTAACTCCGTTAAAATCCGCTCCACTCTACCCTTTAAATTCATCAACCACTGATCACCGTAACACCGTTCATCGAATCATTCTTGCTGAAATGGCTCCTATCGCGGTTGGTGACACAATTCCCGACGGTACTCTTGCCTACTTCGATGAGCAGGATCAGATGCAGCAGGTTTCCATCCACTCTCTTGCCGCCGGCAAGAAAGTCGTTCTCTTTGGCGTCCCCGGCGCCTTCACTCCTACTTGCAGGTATCCAAAACTCCTTTTGCCTCATCCTCTAATGAACTGAACTTTCAGATTTTCTTTAGCTGAATTCTTAGCAATGGAGAAAGCAATTGATGATTCTATCTATGTACATCGATGTCATTACTTACTTCTAAATCATATATATGTTGTATCGATTTCAGATTTTAGGGTTTTGCTAAATGAATCTCTAATACAAGAGTACTGATGATAATAATACAATATGATTCGTACGATGAGTCTCTTTTCCGTGATAGGTTTAGAAAACGTCGATAAGGAGATTTTCTTCTTTTGTTCTTCGAAATTCATTTCGTTTATTTGTGTGGAACAGTATGAAGCATGTCCCTGGCTTCATTGAGAAATCCGACGAGCTCAAATCAAAGGGCGTGGAGGAGCTTCTGTTGATTAGCGGTAAGGCATATCTATGAATTAGAGATCTGTTCATGATGTTTTCACTTTGCATACTCTACAACGGAAATCATGTTGTTGCTTTAATTTGCAGTAAACGATCCTTTTGTGATGAAAGCATGGAAGAAATCGTACCCAGAAACGAAGAACGTGAAGTTCCTTGCTGATGGAGCTGCGAAATACACTCACGCACTTGGACTGGAGCTTGACCTTTCTGAAAAAGGGCTTGGGGTTCGTTCAAGGAGGTTTGCGTTGTTGGTGGATAACCTGAAGGTGGTGGTTGCTAACATTGAATCCGGCGGTGAATTCACAGTGTCCAGTGCCGATGATATCTTAGCGGCTCTGTAAAATTGTAATCTCTTCCTTCCTTGTTAATGTGTTCCTCTTCATTGAGTAGTCTCTTATCTAATACTTGTAAAAGAGAATTAAAAGATGTTATGTTTGAGGTGCATTTTATTTCAAATAAACGGGATTAAAAAAGTTACATCTAAATGTTGCTATACATGTTTTTGTAACATCTTTCAACTGATTAAGTTGTATCTGAATGATATCATGGTAGATTTTCAAAGAGGACTTGCATATTGAATTGTTCAAATTATGTGTTCAATTCAATGCTTATTTCATTTCATTCTTGATTACCATCGATTGAAAAGTTGGATATAATCTGAAGTTCAGGAAGTTGGATCCAATTAGAATATCATGATTTGATGCATAAGAAGTTTAGAATATGTATTTAGTGAATATTTTCATTTAATTCCTACCTTGTTCAATAGTTGCAATCTCAAATCTTTACGGGGAAGTTGGTTTAGTTATATAAATAACTATTGAAATTATAAAATAAATAATGATGTCTTCTATATGATTTTGTTGTCAAAAAGATCGTTTTAAGTGACTAATGATATTATATGTATAAAACAAATATAAAACCAGATAGGCCAAAATATATAAGTATGCATATTTTGGTTATTATACATACATAAAGAGGTTTTGCCAAACATTCCAAAAGGTATTTACGAGCTTATAGCATTTTTGGCACAGGCTTAAGCTTTGCATCCGAGTGACTTTATTTCTATCTTAGCCGCTTTCAATCTTTCTCTTTATCGTTTCGACTTTTTTTTTCTTTTTTGTTTCTTAAACAATTTGTGGTTCGTTTAGATGCTTCTCCACGGCTCCAAGCCAACAAGGAGTCGAACAATTTTCTCCACATAAGAACCCATATGATGGCATACCTATACTTGAGCGACTGTTCTACACAAATTTAACAAGTGCAGTGGCGGAACCAGAAATTTAGCGCAGTGGTGTCACCAAATTTTTTAATAACCTATAAATCAAAGTATAAGAATGATGTTTCCCTGTTGCCACAATCAAACGAGAAAGGTTGGCACATCAGCACATAATCACATAGTTCGCGGAAGTCTCGGGTACGGGAACGCGGTTCGCTACTTTGGATGTATCCGATATGTGGGGAGAAGGTTTATTTCGGTATGATGTACCATTGAATCCGGTACGGTGTACCCATGTTCAAAACATAATTCCAATTACCACTAAAGGCAATTACACAAGATTACAACATATCCTCTACCGTCTGATTCATCCTTTCATTTTGCCAAGTCAATTTTGGGATGATACGTGGTACTCAAATTAATACTAGTGCTCAATTCTTCTTGTAAGGAGCGTCAAAATCTCGAAGTGAAACAAGCATCTCAAACAGATACAATCGTTAGTGGTATTCTGTGACTCTGTGTCATTTAACGACTTCATCAACATATAATTTAGCAAGTTCTCCTAAGGGTATACTTTCCTTGATTGCCAAAAAGACAACGTTTTTGGCTAGTCGATCAATGATGATTCAAATGACACTGTGAGCCTAAGTCGTTCCACTTAAAAGCATAAGGGAACAGATTACTAATATATAGAGCATTAGTTTTATTATTTACCAACTTAAAAGAAAAAGAATAAAAGTTATTTATTATAATTGTCAAGCACGGTAAAATAAATAAAAGACTTATTTATTAATTGAATAAAATATTTTATTAATTAATTAAAGGATTATTAATCTAGATATGATGAATATTGAGGATGGAATATTCTTTTGTTGGTAATGAATGTTTCGATAAACCCTAAATTATCATAAAATAAAAGAGATTTTACCAGCCATTACACATATCAGATATTATACTACTTAAACCATAAGAGCTCCCAAGAACCCTTAGTGGCCACTGGCCACCCTGTTGGGTGCAAACCCAATCTCACATCGGTCAAAAATAGAAACTAAATGCTAACATATAAGGCAATGGGTAATCCCTTCTATTGCCAATTGGTTTTAGATAAAGGAACCCCCTTGTTCTTATATGTGGTAGCATGGTTGGGCTAGTAGCGGTCCTAACACACCCATAATGTCTCTCCTATCTCTTTACATCAGTCTCACGCAAAGGAAAAGAAGGACTAGTTTGGTGTTTATCGGTTGGAAGTCTAGTAGCTTAAGTTTCTTGTTTGTGTGGATCAACCTTAGAGATTACATGTTCTTGATAATCAAGTCTCCAACTTTGAGGTAGTATTTTAAACATCATATGGTTATATATATGTTGATATAGTTGTTCTAATTGAATACATGGGTTTGAGGATTTCAAAATTTTAAAATACTGTCTTTGCTTTCGTTGTTATTTTAATTTGTAAACTATGCATCAACTTTCAACAATGGTATCATAACTACTTTTAGAATATTATATCACATTGTTATCTTGTTTTTTGATCGGTTTTAATATGATTTTCACGAGTCTAGGAAATAATAAAAAGAACAATTTAATAGTTTTATAAGGTTTTGATGATTTAAATGTTTTTTACATTTAGTAAACTATTAACATAATTGATTTTATACATGCTTGCAAAGTCAACATTACTAGCAAATTGTTTTTAATAAGATTGAATGCATTGTTATTGCCCAAATTATATATATTTTGTGTTTACTTGTGTTCTTGGTTGTTCATATGATTTAGTATGTTGGTAATTGTTGTATAGAAGGAATTCTTCAAGAATGGGTGATTTGGTATGTTGTAACAGTTGTATAAAATGAATTATTCAGAAATGGTATGTTGGTAACAGTTATATAAAAAGGAATTATCTAATAATACGAACACATGTTCTTACAAAAATAATTCTCCAATAATGTTTATAAAAAGAAAACAGAAAAAAAAACTTTGAATGCTTGCTGAACTGGGAATTTTGTACAAAACGTAACTTGGAATTGAATTAAAAAACATCATACGCTACCCCTGTTCTTCCTTCTTCCTTCTTCCCCTATTCTTTTTCTTTTCCTGCACCAAAATTAGTTGTTGGGATCGTATATTCTCTTGCAGCGCTTAGGGCCGACAACTGGACGGTGGTGGTCGATGGTGGTGGAGTTGGTCCCTGTGGGTCGCTATTGATGTGGAACAAGGCAGAAGAACGGGGGCAGCAGCACTCCGCTGCTACCGGTTTCTGTTGTGTCAAAAAGACCATCGTCGGGTGCGGTGGTGGATTTCGGTGACGACGACGAGTGTAGGTGGTCGAGGATGGTATAAGGCATTGATCGGTGATGCTATGTAGGGTTTGATAGAGATTGTCGTATAAGAAGGGAAGAAGAGGAGAGAGAGAGAGAGAGAGAGAGAGAGAGAGAGAGAAAAAGAGAGAGAGAGCGAGCGAGTGTAACACCCGGCTTTGAAAACAAAACACCCCTGAAATTTTTTTTATTTAAAATATAGGTTTCTATACATAAACCATTACAAAAGGGGTATAATTTAATAAAAACGGGTACAAGTGTATCAAGGAGAGTATAAAATACCAATTCTCCTTTAAAGCCGGGTTGCTACTGACAGCATCTATGAGTCCTACTTCAAAGTCACGGACTCTATCTTGTCCCCTATCAGTATCATGCTAAGTATCATGCTAACCTGCAGGGACAATAACAAATATCGTGAGCTATAAAGCTCAGTGAGTAATCATATCTGCAAATAACAAGCATTAGAAATTTATTCATATATAAATCACTATATATGATAAGTATCTTTCTAATCATTCTTTTCAAATCAAATTCCATTTTATAGTCTCTTCCGACTAACAGCATAAATCTGCCTGGATATCTGATCCAGACTACTAGCCTTACCAGCTGATCATGTATTCTAGGATTTCGTATCCTACTATATAGTCTTACCGACTGGAACGTCATATCATGTGATTATCAAATCACTTTATCATATCTAATCTGCTATTTGCATACCGATCATATCAATTCTATTTGCCATCAAGGCCATAGGTATATAAAAGAGAATATTATACAAATTCTCAATTATCAATTCTGTCCCCTGTTTCTTAGTCATATCTGACTGTATCATATTTCATGACTATATAAGTCATATCATTTATCATGGCTATACAAGCTGCACCAAAACATTTCCTGCGTATGAATCATAGCCCGAAGGCCGTGCCAGTTTAGGTTCAGCAACCCGAAATCGTAGCCATAAGGCCGCATCGTCTCTATATAATAATATCATAACCATATAGGCCGCACCAGTTGGATATAACATCCAGAATCATACAATACAAAATCAAATATGGCTCACGGGTTAGCCCGCTGTTGCCTTGGCTCACGGGTTAGCCCGCTGTTGCCTAAAATATGGCTCACGGGTTAGCCCGCTGTTGCCTAGACTCACGGCTTATCCGGTCTTGTCTATATAAGTTTATTTCACGATCAATTATGGCTCACGGGTTAGCCCGCTGTTGCCTAGACTCACGGCTTATCCGGTCTTGTCTATAAAATTTTGACTCACAGCTCCGTTCTTGTCTATTATAGACTCACGGTTTAACTGGTCTTGTCATATTATAGGGTATATATATATGTATTGACTCACAGCTCCGTTCTTGTCATCGCAATGACTCACGACTTATCTGGTATTGTCGTTTACATATATTTTTACACTTGTCATTTTCGTCCCTCGAAGCCGTTTCAACCTGTAACAATTCAATCATCATATATCACATATGATATCAGTGAGATTACTCACCTGGATGCTAGCTGCATTTACATTCCGGTTGTTTCTTGCCTTTGCGTGCACCACAATCATTTTGTCCCATACCTATATATTCATTTATATACCAAATGATAATAGGTTAATAATCATTCCAATTGACTCTAATACAATAGAGTTCAATACAATATCATTGCAAACAATGCCTAGTTAATAAACTTTCCGTTTACTAACTTTTTATGAATTTTACTATTCACCGAGGCATTCGAATCGATCTACAGTGCCCCCGAGGGGTCGAAAACTCAATTTAATAATTTTCCCAAACTTTTCAGACCATAACGAGCCTACGGTTCAAGTTTGAGCTAAAACGGACAAGCCAAACGAAAGTTAGCATTTTTGATCCCCTGCCTGGCCCCTGCCTAAAGGCGCACCACGCCTAGGACAGGGCGCACTGCGCCTGGGCGCACCCCGCCAGGGTCTTGGGCGCACCGCGCCTGGCGCCTGTGCAGGTCTCCTGTCCAGCCGCGATTTGTGTACTGTAGCACGCAGTTTTAGCCCATTAAGTCCTTAATCCAGTCCTTAATCGTTTGGGGTTTGTTTCTAGGCTAAAACCTTATACTTTAACAAGGTTTTCAACCATTCAAAACAACTAAATCAATCAAAATGAAGAATTAGGGTTCTTAGTCCCAAAACCCCAAAACTTCAAATTCATCATAAATAGCAATCTACTTCCATTTTCTTGAATTAAGTCCTTTTAGCATGGCTTAATGGAAGTAATAAACTATCTAAACCACATAATCATAACTGAAATGTACAAATTTCAGTTTCTATTAAACCAAACCAAGAACACTTCAAGAACTTGGTTAAAATCAAGTTTACTAACCTTGATTAGCTTAGGAATCACCAATTCCAAGCTATGATTCTAATTCCATGCTTCAATCCTTCAAAGCTTGCTGAAATCGCATCTCCAAGCCTTCTCCCGTTGCTGCACAAATGGCTAGTCAAGGAGAGAGTCAACTCTCTTATATTTATACCTCAATTTTTTTTTTACATTTTTAGTCCTAAAGTTCATTTTCTTGAACTTTGACCACAAAATCAAGTTTTATTACAATAAAACTTTCATTCTTTATACATTTGCCACAAACAACAATATTTTTCATATTTGGTCCTTCACATGGTCAAAAGACCAAATTACCCTTTTGTGGTAAAATGACCAAAATCAGTTTTTATAAGATTTTAAGTCCAAAACTCAAAATATTATTTCAAACTAAATTCTTTTCTGTCCTTTTCTGTCCAAAAGACCAATTTACCCTTCCAAGGTAAAATGACCTTTTTACCCTTTTTATTATATTTACATAAAGAGAGTGTCTTGGCGTTACAAATTCTCCCCTCCTTCAAAAGATTTCGTCCCCGAAATCATACAAGGAGTTGAGGTATGTCTTCCTCGTTTCGCTTTCGGTCTTCCGCATCATCTCGGATTCGATATGGTATTGCCTAAGCACTTAACCATACTAGTCTTCTTATCTCGTGATTGGATCACAATCCGCATATCATTCCTCCGGTTGTCCCGGGTACCTTATCTACGTATCTTTCTTCATCTCATCATAAGAAATTTATTGGAAAATTATTACTACATAATTTCTTTTCTTGTCATTCCAAACAGATTTTTAACCTTTCCAAAGGATTTCTTTCGTATTACTATATTCCTTTACTTGGAATTTTAAAGGCTCATATTCGGCGATTCACATACCGCTTTGCAAATTCTTAACCATTCTTCAGATTCGATCGTACTCATCAAGTCTTTTCTTCAGTTTGTGCAAGAATCTAGGATCTAACCAACGGCTTTATCACATCTTCAATCCAATAAATCGGAGGATAACACGGTATTCCATACCATTCCTCATATAAGTCTCCAAACTACAAGCATGAAAGCTGCTATTTCTTGCAAATTTCTATCCAAGATAGAAAATCTTCTCATCTTCTACTAGGGTCTGCTATGCTATTTTCGAGCATATCTTCTAAAATCTGCATCACTAGGTCACTTTGTTCATCAATATACGGTATCTGCAGAGACTTTATTGCAAAGTCTACAACATTGTTGTCCCATTTCTTTTCTAGGACTAACCACGGTAAATTTCTTCGCATGTTTCTAACGGTTTGACTTTACTTTACATACAAATCAAATACTTTTCATGTATCTTTTCATACCTTTCTTCTGTCCCGGCCACCAATACATAAGTTTTATCGACCTATCAGTCTGGTATTGCTCCGGGTATACTGCATATCTAGTGCAAAATGCATCTTTTCAAGATGATTTTCATGTTTCACTTTGCTTTGGAATCCACATTCACAACCACCAAGGGTTTTAAATCACTGTGATATTCCAACTAACGTCTTCTAATATCCAATCATTCATCCATTTTTCACATTTTCATACATGCACACATCTTTCTGTGCTACCCGAATCAGCTCAGGTAATCAATTCACCACACTCATACATGTGGATGTAACCTTCAAAAGTTACTATTTTCAATTTAAGGCATCTATAGCTGCATCTGCCCTTCTAAGATGGTACAAGATTTCATACCCGAAATCTCTAAGTAACCCATCTATCTTAATTATCACATATTTAGCTTCTTTTTGATCAATTAAGTACTTCAAACTTTTATGATCCTTACAAGCAATAAGCTTTACACCATATAGATAGTGTTTCCAAAGCTTCATACCAAAATCATAGTTGCTGCTGCAACATCATGTATCTATAGTCAAATCTGGATGTATTTATTTAATCCAATTTATCTTCTCCGCTTAGCATCAATGCTAACGTCAGAATTTCACACAAGGTTTATTCCAAACCTTTACGAGATACTTGTGGTTTTTCTACCCACTTAAACTTTATACTTTTATTAGTCAACCTTAGTCAACTGAACAGCAATCAAGGAGCAGTTTTCTACAACTCTCCTATAATAATCCGCCAATCCAAGGAACTACAAATTTTAGTCAGATTCCAAGGCGGTTTCTGTCTTATCACAGTATCATTTCCACTGGATACTCTTCATCATCTCTGTCATTATTAACATGCCCAAAGAATATAAAGCTTCTTTTAGCCAAAATTTCATACTTGGAGAATTTACAAATCACTTAACTCAGTGAATTAACTCCAATGTCTGGTACAAGTGTGCCTCATTTTCGATCTGGTTTCGAGAATATCATATTCTCATCAGTCAATGCACATATGCATCAACTTGTCTTTCTTCTTTTCAGATAATGTAGGACTCCATACGATGACACATACGGTCATAAAAGACCCCAATACCAAGTTTCTTCTAGTTGTTTTCCAACTCTGCCATCTCTACAGATGTTAAACAATATAGAGCCTGTATACCAAAAACGGCTCCCAAAAATCAGTTTAATCATAAACTTTTCTAGCCTATCTGGCAGAAATTTTGGAAGTTCTTTTCAAAAGAAACATCCAAGAATATATTTAAAGTAGTACATTACTAGCACTGCTTTATCTAACTTGGCCAATACCCCGTATGCCAACTACAACATCATTCTTTTACTAACTCTTTTCCGAGTTTAAGCAAAGAAAATAACCGGTGTTCTTGACAACGGTCATTTATCATGGATTTCTACCCATTTCATTTCTGTTTTAAGAACCATAATGTTCTTGCTTCTATAATTCATGTTAGCATAAGTCATTGCTAACCAATTGCTAAGCACAATCGCTTCCAATTCATCGGTAGTCATCGGCTTTAGATTCATAGGGAAAATGGTCCCGTAAATCCTAGGCAGACTACTTTCCAGGTGTTCAATATCTAGAACATACGTGCTATCTGCTATAGCTGTTTCCTAAATTTCATCTAAAATAGTTGATGAAATATTCCAACAAGATATCAAGTCATCGTTCCCAAGCATAGCTTCCTGGATCAAGTATAACATACACGAGTTATATTCAGAACAATTATATTGGAGATCATATCAGTCTCCTCACGAGCTTCTTCCACAATCTGCTGGAATGCTCATAATACCATTGGTCCTTTTCGACCGTTCATTTCTTCTTTCTTTCCTGAATTCATCACCCGTTACTCCACATTTAGCATGTGAGTATTTCATAAGGAAGTGATCTATAGTTCCACGCTGGAACCACTTCCGTCCTATACAACAAACTCGAGTAACATGTTCATGTTTTCTGCAAAATTTTAGCCATTCAGCGGTAGAGTCTCAACCCTACAATTTTTCTGAGTGCTTTTCCTGCACTTCTTATATTCCATCATCTTTTCGTTCTGGTCTCTTCCCTTCAAGGCTATACCTGAATCATGTTAACTTCTTCTGAGAAGTCCACCAATTTTTATGTCTGCTTTTCTTGTAGTCTCAACTACTATTCTTTCACCTTGAATATCAATCAGGGTGAGCAACCGATTTCTTTTTCTGACCACAACGGCTAACATTGCTCATCATGTGGATTTCTGCTATTCGTCCCCTTTTTGATCCTCATACAAAGGAGTCTTGAGAAAGAGTTGATCCATTTTCTAGAGCTTCGCGCCCTAAATGTCTCCCAAGGAGATTTACAGTTCATACTTCTTATACGTCAGAAGTTAGCAACAGTTAGGTTATATATATATATATATATATATATATATATATATATATATATATATATATATATATATATATATATATATATATATATATATATATATATATATATATATATATATATATATATATATAATAACAACTATATACACCTAACTATGCATCATGTCTACTATCTCAGGGTTTAAGTCCAGGAATCTACTCTATAGACACCTAGTTCACTTAAACCACGGCTCTGATACCAACTTGTAACACCCGGCTTTGAAAACAAAACACCCCTGAAATTTTTTTTATTTAAAATATAGGTTTCTATACATAAACCATTACAAAAGGGGTATAATTTAATAAAAACGGGTACAAGTGTATCAAGGAGAGTATAAAATACCAATTCTCCTTTAAAGCCGGGTTGCTACTGACAGCATCTATGAGTCCTACTTCAAAGTCACGGACTCTATCTTGTCCCCTATCAGTATCATGCTAAGTATCATGCTAACCTGCAGGGACAATAACAAATATCGTGAGCTATAAAGCTCAGTGAGTAATCATATCTGCAAATAACAAGCATTAGAAATTTATTCATATATAAATCACTATATATGATAAGTATCTTTCTAATCATTCTTTTCAAATCAAATTCCATTTTATAGTCTCTTCCGACTAACAGCATAAATCTGCCTGGATATCTGATCCAGACTACTAGCCTTACCAGCTGATCATGTATTCTAGGATTTCGTATCCTACTATATAGTCTTACCGACTGGAACGTCATATCATGTGATTATCAAATCACTTTATCATATCTAATCTGCTATTTGCATACCGATCATATCAATTCTATTTGCCATCAAGGCCATAGGTATATAAAAGAGAATATTATACAAATTCTCAATTATCAATTCTGTCCCCTGTTTCTTAGTCATATCTGACTGTATCATATTTCATGACTATATAAGTCATATCATTTATCATGGCTATACAAGCCGCACCAAAACATTTCTTGCGTATGAATCATAGCCCGAAGGCCGCGCCAGTTTAGGTTCAGCAACCCGAAATCGTAGCCATAAGGCCGCATCGTCTCTATATAATAATATCATAACCATATAGGCCGCACCAGTTGGATATAACATCCAGAATCATACAATACAAAATCAAATATGGCTCACGGGTTAGCCCGCTGTTGCCTTGGCTCACGGGTTAGCCCGTTGTTGCCTAAAATATGGCTCACGGGTTAGCCCGCTGTTGCCTAGACTCACGGCTTATCCGGTCTTGTCTATATAAGTTTATTTCACGATCAATTATGGCTCACGGGTTAGCCCGCTGTTGCCTAGACTCACGGCTTATCCGGTCTTGTCTATAAAATTTTGACTCACAGCTGCGTTCTTGTCTATTATAGACTCACGGTTTAACTGGTCTTGTCATATTATAGGGTATATATATATGTATTGACTCACAGCTCCGTTCTTGTCATCGCAATGACTCACGGCTTATCTGGTATTGTCGTTTACATATATTTTTACACTTGTCATTTTCGTCCCTCGAAGCCGTTTCAACCTGTAACAATTCAATCATCATATATCACATATGATATCAGTGAGATTACTCACCTGGATGCTAGCTGCATTTACATTCCGGTTGTTTCTTGCCTTTGCGTGCACCACAATCATTTTGTCCCATACCTATATATTCATTTATATACCAAATGATAATAGGTTAATAATCATTCCAATTGACTCTAATACAATAGAGTTCAATACAATATCATTGCAAACAATGCCTAGTTAATAAACTTTCCGTTTACTAACTTTTTATGAATTTTACTATTCACCGAGGCATTCGAATCGATCTACAGTGCCCCCGAGAGGTCGAAAACTCAATTTAATAATTTTCCCAAACTTTTCAGACCATAACGAGCCTACGGTTCAAGTTTGAGCTAAAACGGACAAGACAAACGAAAGTTAGCATTTTTGATCCCCTGCCTGGCCCCTGCCTAAAGGCGCACCACGCCTAGGACAGGGCGCACTGCGCCTGGGCGCACCCCGCCAGGGGCTTGGGCGCACCGCGCCTGGCGCCTGCGCAGGTCTCCTGTCCAGCCGCGATTTGTGTACTGTAGCACGCAGTTTTAGCCCATTAAGTCCTTAATCCAGTCCTTAATCGTTTGGGGTTTGTTTCTAGGCTAAAACCTTATACTTTAACAAGGTTTTCAACCATTCAAAACAACTAAATCAATCAAAATGAAGAATTTGGGTTCTTAGTCCCAAAACCCCAAAACTTCAAATTCATCATAAATAGCAATCTACTTCCATTTTCTTGAATTAAGTCCTTTTAGCATGGCTTAATGGAAGTAATAAACTATCTAAACCACATAATCATAACTGAAATGTACAAATTTCAGTTTCTATTAAACCAAACCAAGAACACTTCAAGAACTTGGTTAAAATCAAGTTTACTAACCTTGATTAGTTTAGGAATCACCAATTCCAAGCTATGATTCTAATTCCATGCTTCAATCCTTCAAAGCTTGCTGAAATCGCATCTCCAAGCCTTCTCCCGTTGCTGCACAAATGGCTAGTCAAGGAGAGAGTCAACTCTCTTATATTTATACCTCAATTTTTTTTTTACATTTTTAGTCCTAAAGTTCATTTTCTTGAACTTTGACCACAAAATCAATTTTTATTACAATAAAACTTTCATTCTTTATACATTTGCCACAACACAACAATATTTTTCATATTTGGTCCTTCACATGGTCAAAAGACCAAATTACCCT
>CM042009.1:48462886-48657886 GCA_023525715.1 Cichorium intybus
AGAAATCAATTTTGATTGTATCGCTTCTGCCTGGATTGATCGACTTAGGTGAAGGCGATTACAGAAATCAATTTGATTTCAGAAATTGAGATAAAAATCACATCCACCTGCTACTGTCGAGATTGAGAACGAGATAAAAATCACCTCCACCTGCACCTGCTACAATCGAGATTGAGAACGAGATAGAGATCAAGACAGAGGGATCAAGGAAGAGAAAGAGAAAGAGATCGAGACATATGGATTGATGCAGAGGGACAGAGAGACAGAGAAAAATTTGTGTTTTTCTATGTTCAGTAATGAACATGAATGGAATTTCTTAGTTTTTATAAATGTTCATTCATGTTCACTACTGAATAGTCGAGATCGAGAATGAAAGAGAGAAAGATAGAGATCAAGACAGAGGGATCAAGGAAGAGAAAGAGATCGAGATCGAGATAGATGGATCGATGAATACATGTTCGCAAATGAACATATGTTCAATAATGAACATTTGTTCATTAATGAACATATGTTCATAAATGAACATGTGTTCATCCATTAAGATAATTCATTTTTGTTCCTGTTCTTAACATCGACCTACTACTTTTCTCCTATCCTTATAATGTCATTTTTAACGGGTATCATCATTCTATGATATTATGTTCATGAATGAACATATGTTCACTGATGAACATATGTTACCAATACACTGTAAACATAATAATCAAATCAAATTAGGTTGTACTGTTTTTAAGAAGCATCAAAATCGGTTTGTTTGTTGATCGAATTTGTGGAAATCGATTTGAAATCCCTTGGCTTGATCTCCGTTTTGGTCGTAATCTGTGGATAGCGTTTTGGTCAGGAGTGAAATCTTGATTATGAGGTTGTGATTTTGATTCAGTTATTCGTGGTTTTTGATTACTATTCAGCTAAGAAATTAACAGATTTTCTATATTTAAGGGATTTGTTTTTGTTCATATTATTAGGCAACGATTTTAGTTTCCTTTTTTAATTAAGTAGTTGTTAAATGACGATCATAATGTTGATAAGGTGGTTCTATGGTTCTATGCATAAAAATGGTTCTATGTTGAACCCATATATATATATATATATATATATATATATATATATATATATATATATATATATATATATATATATATATATATATATATATATATATATATATATATTGGAACCGGCAATTTGGTCTCACCTGAGGGTACTCAGCCCCGCAACCCAGGGCGGTTGGCAATTACCTGTAGCGCAAGAGCCTTTCCCCTCCTCCACCTGTGCATCGCCTCCAGGGAAAATCCCCCACGTGAGCGTTAGTTGGAGTCGAACCTCAGACCTCCATCCAGCGGGTATATAACCCAGGTGCATCAACCCAGTTAGGCTAGGCATCACTTGCATATATATATATATATATATATATATATATATATATATATATATATATATATATATATATATATATATATATATATATATATATATATATATATATATATATATATATATTACCGTTTTGGTGGGGCCCTTTCTGCAGTTCAAATGAAAGGATCTTTCTTTGCATTTCAAAATTTATTGAGGGACGACTAATAGTCAAAAGGTTACCCCAACTTCGATGACCTCCGATTTGAATTTTGATAAAACAACTGAAATAATTTAAAACTATTGGTACATCAAGTTTTATATCTCATAATTAATATGTTATAATAGTGTTATTAATGCGCAATATTATGATAATTTACAAAATTTTACATTTTCTGCAATTCATGTTTACATTAATTTTTCTATAATTCATGTAACTATATTTTCGCTTCTATTAATTATGTAAACGAAATTTTTAAAAAAGTCACTTCATAAATTGGTAACAATTTAAACAAATCTATATAAGTTGATAAACAACTGACCATGTTGCATGCATACGTTTTCTATTTTTCTTATCTAAATAATCTAAAATGTTATCAAGTTTTTATAGGCCAAATGGAGTATTCTTTCATTAATATAACAAATATAATAATTAAAATAATAAGATATAATTTTTTTAAGGATATATCTACATTCAGTACATTGTTTGAAATGTATTACTCTTTAAAAACATTAATTAATAAATAAATATTTGGAATTAGTAGTATAACTTCGTCTTAAAATCCTAAACTTGGGCGGCCTCTCTCTATCTGGACACATCTTCAGAAGCTCTGTCTCTTTGTCTTGTCATAAATATACCCTTTTCACCATTGTCTTCCTCTCTCAACCTTCTTCTTCTTCGCCATTTCAACACATTTCAAATTCTGATAAACTTTCACTCTAAATACAATCAGACTCTTAAAATGAGTGCTTCAAAGTTCATAAAATGTGTTTGTGTCGGCGATGGAGCCGTTGGCAAAACTTGTATGCTTATTTGTTATACCAGTAACAAATTCCCCACTGTCAGTCTCTCTCTCTTTTTATATGTATATGTATACAAACTCAATATTCTTGCTGATTACATGATGCTTTGTTTAGATTTTCGGATTTATTGCATTAAAGATTGTATTTTTGGGCACTTCATCTCATTTTTTGGTTCATTTACAGGACTATATTCCAACAGTATTTGATAATTTCAGTGCCAACGTGGCTGTGGATGGAAGTATTGTGAACTTGGGACTTTGGGATACTGCTGGTATTCGATTAAAGATCTAATTATTCGAGTGTTTTTGAATAGATATGATTTACTTTTTTGATTTCTGACCGAAAGAGTTTGATTTTTTTAGGTCAAGAAGATTATAGCAGATTAAGGCCACTAAGCTATAGAGGTGCAGACATTTTTGTGTTAGCATTTTCTTTAATCAGTAAAGCAAGTTACGAAAATGTCCTCAAGAAGGTATTCATTTGATCTTTCCGATTTCGAATTCTGTAAAAAAATCTTGAATCTTTAAAAAGAATATCACATCATTATCGAAGCTTTTTTCATCTATTGCAATTGTTGTATTTTTTAATTACGAATGTTGTTATAGTGGATGCCAGAGCTTCGGAGGTTTGCACCCGATGTTCCAGTTGTACTGGTGGGGACAAAATTAGGTATAATTTGCTTTCTATGTTGTATTTCTATTTTAGTTAAAATCAAGATTTCTTGAAAACTAAGCATATAATCAAGAACGGTTTTTTGTCTTTTGCTTGTAGATCTTCGTGATGACAAGGGATATTTGGCTGACCATAGCGGTTCTAATCCAATCACATCAGCCCAGGTACTAAATCATCAATCTTTTTTCTTTGATTTTTATGTATTTAGATTGTGAATTTGTGATACCCATTTCATATTAGAGCATATTCACAATATGACCTTATTAAGAAGCCTTTTTTTTAGTCAAATAAGTTTTCCAAAGTCAAACAAGCTGTTTTTGAAGCTTTTTCACAATTTTTTTCAACTTGCTTGTAAATCTACAAGCCGAGGTATTTCATAATTATAATAATTATTTATTCAATTATGTAACTATTTCATTTTGGTAGGACCTATAAATATAAATAAGCTTTTTGAAAAAGTTTTAGATGATTTGAGTTTTTGGTTTGTTGAGTTCGTGCTTATGTGGCATAGAAAAACTTGGTGAAAAAGTTTTCTTATTGCGGATGTTATTAACTTGCATACATATCCATACTTTACAACAAAAAACATTTCTTTTTTACGATTTTGATGTTGGAAAACCAATATATTTCACTTGTATAAGTCTAAAGCAAACTCTAACGATTTTTTATGATGTTTAGGGGGAAGAACTAAGGAAACAAATTGGTGCAGTTGCTTATGTCGAATGTAGCTCCAAGACTCAACAGGTATTCGAGAATTAAACATTTAAATACTGTCTTGATAAACAACGTTTACATATATATTTGAGAAAATGACATTTAAATTGAGGGAAAACATATAACGATGACAAATTTGAAAATAGTCTAATTAAAGTTTCCTTGACTTTTCTCAATTAAGTCGTTCTTTATGTATTAAGTCAAAAAAAGAAGGGGTAATTATGAAAAAAGCACTATATTTTGCCAAAAGTTCTGTTTAACCACCAATTTTTAAAATATTTGGAAAAAACCACCAATTTTTGGTAAAAAGTTTCATTGAAGCCATTATTACCGGTTCTTCCGGTCATAATGGTTAGACTAAAACTTTTTCTAAAAATTGGTGATTTATTAGAACAAATAAAAAGTTGATGGTTTAAGCAGAAAAAGTAATGAAATATAGTGTTTTTTCCGAAATTATATAAATTAAGTGTAAACATTATCTAGGCCTAATTACGAAAAAGCACTATATTTTGCAAAAAATTCGGATTAACCACCAATTTTTAAGATTCAGAAAAACCACCATTTTTGGTAAAAAGTTTCATCGAAGCTACTGTTACCGGCTTCATCAGGTCATAGTGGTCAGGTTGAAATTTTTTCTAAAAATTAGTTGTTTTATTAGAACAAATGAAAATTTGATGGTTAAACCAGAAAAAAATGCAACAATATAGTGTTTTTTTCGTAATTTGCCCAAAAAAGAAACACTCATATATGATAAAACTTGTGAATTTAATCTTTTCTATGTTATGTCAATCAGAATGTCAAAGCGGTTTTTGACACAGCAATTAAGGTCATTTTACAACCTCCAAGAAAGAAGGAGGTGACAACGAGACACGAAAGGAAAAAAAGCTCTGGTTGCTTGTAAGTACTCTTACCATGAATGTCCACTATTGTGTTAATTTCTTGAGAATTTTATCAATTATCGATTTCAGTTTATTTCATCTTTTGTTTTAGTTTTGTGGGTTGTAATACATTTTATTCTCATATCATGGAAACGGGTCGATTAATGCTGATGGTTTCAAATTGTTTGATGATGGCAGGGGCATGGTGTGTGGAAGTTGTGCTGCTTAGAAAGGTTCATCCGTGGATGAATCTTGGACCCAATATTTGACCAGTTCTCAAAATTTTCCCAAGAGTTCTCTTTCATTTTTTAAGATTGGTTTGTATGTGTGGTTGTAAATTTTGGATGTTTGGTGTTTTACTAGATGTGCTGCAAACCTTATTAATATATCTTGAAGTTGTAATAATTTAGTTTTGTAGTATGTGATATATTCTATTTTAATTCTGATTTTCTAAACTTTTGATAACCAAAATAATCATATTGATTGATTTGTTATGCTAAAAAAACAATTGTATCAAAACAGAAAGAACATCATCCTATAATAACAATGTGTGTGTGTGTGTGTATATATATATATATATATATATATATATATATATATATATATATATATATATATATATATATATATATATATATATATATCAGGCACACCGTGTCAATGTATGGCTCAGGTACCGAACATGAACAAAAAAGTGGTTGGGCCTTGAGATCTTCTGCCCTGTCTGTGTGTGTGAGTGTGTGTGTTTGTGTTTGGTGGAAGTATAATCTCCATCCTTCCAGGGTGCAAAAGGTTGGTGATGTGGTGTGCAGTGGTGCACAACTTATTTGCCTTATAACCTAAGACCATAAGACTACTTCTTTGAGGGTTGTGAGTGATCCGCTTACAGATTTTTAAAAATAAAAATAAAAATTGCGCGAACTCTTGTGGTCTAGGTTTTCCATGCGATATAGCTCAAACTCGTTTAGATTTTTTTATGTGGTCTTTTTCTATTGGTTGATATATATTTTTTTGGATAATATTTATCATCTTAAAAACATAACCTTGTTTCAATTGAATTAAAATTCAAAAAGATACTAAAAACTATAATTTTTTCTATTTACATATTTTATATTCAATCTCAACTCTTCATTTTTATCTTTTTTTTTTTTTTTTTTTTTGGAACCGGCAAACGATTTATAAATCAAAAAAAGCCTCCATCAGGCGAGATGCCAGACAGAGAAAACAACAAAGTTCTTACAAACAGTTACAAATTGTAAAAATGAGAAGCACACCACTTAGCCCAATCAGTACACCTACTAACTCCTCTACATTTTAACGAAAGATGGACCATATTTTTTACAGTTACTAATATATTAGGGGCGGTGGCGTTAACCTTCCTAAAAATCTTATCATTTCGGGCTTTCCATAAACTCCATAACACACCATAGGCAATTGTTGTTATCCTGCGCCACTTTCTTTGGCAGCTACCCAATGAATGAATGAATCGAAGTAGATCGTCCACCGAGTTTAAGCACGGATCAGAAATGCCACACCATCCAAAAACTAAACTCCATACCTCCTTGGCGATTCCACAATTAACAAGTACGTGATCACAACATTCAATGTTGGCATTGCAGTGAGAACATATTGTAGTGGGAACTTGAACTCCTTTTCGAACCAAAGCCTCAGCCGTAGGAATGCGCCCAAGTTGAGCACGCCACACGAAGCATTTGACTTTAAGAAGAACTTCATGAAGCCAATGAATACCGGTCGACTGTTGTACCCCTGCAATTTTATTATCCATTAAAGACCTTAAGGCCTCAACCGAGTAAACCCCATCAGAATTGATCAGGCATCATCACTGCTAGAAATCCTGCACGAATCAAGGGTAACCATCATTCGATTATGCTCCTCCACAACCGCATCCGAGACCACCAGTCGATCCAATCACCAGTAAATCTCGAATTCTTCAATCTGTATGCCACTGTGCATCTCTTTTTCCGTTCCAACATATAGAGTTGAGGGAATTGGAGTTTTAAAGGACCGCCTTCAATCCATTGTGGAATAAATGCATGTTTTCAAATTGACCAAGTAGACTTTCAAAGGCTGCTAACATACTTCAAAGTTGGCATGGCTGCTAAGATGATTTTCCAACAATGGCATGCAAGAAAGTTTATTTAAATGAAGCAATTTTCTAAAGTGGCATGCAAACATTTGCTATAAATAGGTTAGAAACTCTCTTATGGAAACCACACCAAAAACCAAAACATCTCTTCTCTTGTAAATACATAAGAGTTTCAAACTCTTTGTATTTTTATATTTCTCCAAACATTTTGTAAACACCACAAAATATAGTGAATTGGTTCTCGGCTTCCTCCGCCCGTGGTTTTTCCCGATTTGGGTTTTCCACGTAAATCCTCGTGTCTCTATTTTATTTACTTCATTCGTATTTTTCGTTGTGATTATTATCGTTTGATAATTTTGATCCTATTCCGCATTGAGCTAATATTGTCTAAAGTCAATTCGGATCCGTCGTATTTTACAACAATTGGTATCAGAGCATCCGGGTTTTTGATATTAGCTTGTCGGGATCATTTTATCAAGTAATTAATCATGTCTTCGGTGAAATACGATATTCCGCTGCTGGATCGGAATACCCGATTTCCTCTGTGGCAAGTAAAGATGAGAGATATTCTCATTCAGATGGATCTCCACAAAGCACTGTTAGGAATGGAGAAAATGCCGGCAACTTGGTCAACTAAAGAAAAGGAAATGAAGGATTTGAAGGCGTCGTCGCAGATCCGTCTACATCTATCCAACGACGTTCTCCAAGATGTACTGAAAGAGACATCTGCGGCGGCTCTCTGGCTAAAGCTCGAACAGCTACTAATGACGAAAAGCTTGCCAAACAAGCTACACCTGAAGCAACGACTCTTCAACCTCAAGATGGGTGAGGGAAGTTCTTTATCTGATCACCTCTCTACTTTTAAAGAGCTTGTAGGAAATCTGGAAAATATGGACGCCAAATATGAAGATGAAGATTTGGCGCTATTTTTATTATCATCACTCCCAGATTCCTATGATCACTTTCGTGATACCGTTATCTATAGTCGAGACACTCTTGTCTTGGATGAGATAATGACCGCTCTTGATTCAAAAGAAAAGATGAAGCAGATTATTAGTGGCAGCAGCAATGATTCAAAAGCCGAAGGTCTCAACATTAGAGGGAGACCCAACGAGAGAGGTAATTCTTCACAAAACCGATCTAGATCTAAGTCCAAAGGCAATCGCAAGTATTGTAATTATTGTCATAAAAAGGGACATCTGATCGATGAATGTTACAAGTTGAAAAACAAGGAGAAGGAGAAGGCAACCATGAATGGTAAACCAGCAGGTACTACCGTAGAAGCTGATGTAGCCGAAACCGGTTCCGATGGCGAGCTTCTATCCGTTTCGGATTTCGGTTTAATTACCATGAGCGAATGGGTTCTTGATTCAGCATGTACTTTTCATATGAGCTCCAACCGGAGTATTTTTCATACATATGAAAATGTTAATCAAGGACATGTCTTGATGGGCAACGATACTTCGTGCCGTATTATTGGACATGGTACAGTCAAGTTCCGCATGTTCGATGGTGTTGTTCGAACAATTGAAGATGTGAAGCATGTCTCCGGTCTTAGGCGAAATTTACTATCTCTCGGTACTTTTGAGAAAAAAGGTTACGAGTTTGTCGGCAAACACGGGAAGGTCCATATTTTGAAAAACGGTTCGATTGTCATCCGAGGAGTTCGGAGATCCGCGAACCTTTACATTATGGACGGACAAGTTATTTCTGGCGAAGCCTCGGTTAGTTCTAAATCCCTCTCCAATGTTGATCATTCTCGCCTATGGCATCTCAGGCTCGGTCATATGTCATACCACGGTATGAGTGAACTAAGCCGAAGGGGGTTACTTGGGGAGCATAAATCAACTGAGCTTGAATTCTGTGAAGATTGTGTGTTCGGAAAGCAGAAGCGAGTAAGTTTTATCAGTGGCAAACATACGACAAAAGGACCACTCGACTACATACACTCGGATTTATGGGGACCAGCAAAGGTTACATCGAAAGGTGGAGCCTCTTATATGCTCACTATTATTGACGACTTCTCCAGGAAGGTATGGTCGTTCTTCTTAAAGACAAAGGGAGAAGTATTTTCAACCTTTAGGGATTGGAAAGTGTTAGTTGAAAAACAATCCGGTTTTGAAGTAAAATACCTTCGTACCGATAACGGACTGGAATTCTGCTCAGAAGAATTCAACTCCTATTGCCGTAATGAAGGGATTACACGTCACCGCACTGTAGTCCACACACCACAGCAGAACGGCGTTGCGGAAAGAATGAACCGCACCATCATGGAGAAGGTCCGATGCATGCTCTCTCACTCGAAGCTACCAAAGTCTTTTTGGGCCGAAGCAGCTTCCACCGCATGCTATATTATCAACCGCTCCCCCTCACGTACTATTGGAAAGAAGACTCCGTTTGAGCTATGGTCTGGTAAGCCTACTGACTACACAAAATTAATACCGTTTGGATGTCCAGCATATGCACGGGTGGATAATGGCAAATTAGAACCAAGAGCCATTAAGTGCATTTTTATTGGATACAAGACAGGAGTGAAAGGTTTCAAATTGTGGAGCCCAGAGCTTATGAAGGTCATTACATCAAGAGATGTAACCTTTGATGAAAAAGCTATGCTCCATTCAACAACCAATGTTCAGACCAAAGAAGATGAAAAATTGGGAGAAAAAGACAAAGCACAATTGGAGGTGGAGTTATCTTTTAACTCTTCCACCGATATAACTCATGAGGTTCCTGCAGTGTCTCAACCTTCAAGCAGTGAACATACTACTCTCCATGAGACCATTCCAACTCCATCTCAACCTCCGAGCCCATCCATTGCAAGGGATAGACCACGCAGACAGATTGTACCTCCAAAGAGGTATGCTCAAGTAAATTATGTCGCATATGCTCTTACCGTTGCAAGTGAAGTAGAATCTGTTTTGCAACCTATAAGCTACAACGAAGCCATATATTCTAAAAACTCGAATGAGTGGATGGTTGCCATGCACAATGAGATGGAATCTCTTCAGAAAAATGGCACATGGGATCTCGTTGTGGCTCCAAAGGGTAAGAAGACAGTTAAATGTAAATGGGTTTACAAGTTGAAGGAGGCTATTCATCCCGGTGACAAACCGAGGTACAAAGCTTGTTTAGTAGCCAAGGGCTACAGTCAAATCCCAGGTATTGATTATACCGACATTTTCTCTCCGGTTGTGAAACACACGTCAATACGTGTCTTGTTGGGATTAGTTGCCTCTCGTGACTATGAGTTAGAGCAACTTGATGTTACTACAACATTCTTAAATGGTGTGCTTGAGGAAGAGATATATATGCAACAACCTGAAGGTTTTGTTGCTCCTGGCAAGGAAAGCTACGTGTGCAAATTGAAGAAATCTCTTTATGGCCTCAAGCAATCTCCGCGACAATGGTATAAAAGGTTTGACTCATTTATGACCAGTCACAAGCTAAAAAGGTGCACCTACGACAGCTGCGTTTACTACAAGAAGTGTGACGATGGCTCAATGGTCTATCTACTTTTATACGTGGATGACATGTTAATTGCAGCGAAGAATATAAAGGAGATTCAAAAGATAAAAGACCAGTTGAATGCTGAGTTCGATATGAAGGACTTGGGTGCTGCCAAGAAAATTCTAGGAATGGAAATAGTGCGAGACCGCAGTGCAAGAACTCTATACCTTTCTCAACAAAGCTACATTGAGAAGGTTCTGCACCGTTTCAATATGCATGATGCAAAAGAAGTCAGCACTCCTTTCACAGCCCACTTCAAGCTATCATCCGCCTTAAGTCCTACCACCGAAGAAGATCTAGCATACATGGAAAAGGTACCATACTCCAGCGCTGTAGGATCTCTTATGTATGCTATGATTTGTACACGTCCAGATTTGTCATATGCGGTAAGCATGGTGAGCAGATACATGGCGAATCCAGGAAAAGAGCATTGGGCTGCTGTTAAATGGATTTTTCGGTACTTGCGAGGTACTTCCTCTTTATGTCTGCGGTTTGGCAAAACCGATAGTGGAGTACTTGGTTATGTGGATTCCGATTATGCAAAGGACTTGGATAAAAGACGATCGATTACAGGGTACGTGTTTACTTTGGGTGATTGCGCAATTAGCTGGAAAGCGCAGTTACAGTCCACCGTAGCATTATCCACCACCGAAGCCGAATACATGGCTGTTACGGAAGCAGTGAAAGAAGCCCTCTGGTTGAAACGGTTGATAGGTGAGCTTTCAAACAAGTTATCCGTTAAAACTGTTTTTTGTGACAATCAAAGTGCAATATTTCTGACAAAGGATCAAATGTTCCATGATCGAACGAAACATATAGATGTTCGTTATCACTTCATCAGAGATGTTATTGCTAAAGGCGATATTACAGTAAACAAGATCAGCACCAATGATAATCCTGCTGATATGTTCACCAAAAGTCTTCCAATAGCCAAGTTCAAAACATGTTTGGATTTGGTGGGTGTTTCTGATCGCATTTGAGCCTGATTAGGCTCGTGGTGGAGGAAGTATTTCATTTTTCAGGATCAATTTTTCTCTATATGGTGATTGCAGTTTCTTATGGAGTTTTGAAGGTTGATGAGTTGTTTTCTGATGGTTAAACATGTTGCAGAATCGGTCTGTTACTTGCTCAATTTTGAAATCAATGTGGAGATTGTGGAATAAATGCATGTTTTCAAATTGACCAAGTAGACTTTCAAAGGCTGCTAACATACTTCAAAGTTGGCATGGCTGCTAAGATGATTTTCCAACAATGGCATGCAAGAAAGTTTATTTAAATGAAGCAATTTTCTAAAGTGGCATGCAAACATTTGCTATAAATAGGTTAGAAACTCTCTTATGGAAACCACACCAAAAACCAAAACATCTCTTCTCTTGTAAATACATAAGAGTTTCAAACTCTTTGTATTTTTATATTTCTCCAAACATTTTGTAAACACCACAAAATATAGTGAATTGGTTCTCGGCTTCCTCCGCCCGTGGTTTTTCCCGATTTGGGTTTTCCACGTAAATCCTCGTGTCTCTATTTTATTTACTTCATTCGTATTTTTCGTTGTGATTATTATCGTTTGATAATTTTGATCCTATTCCGCATTGAGCTAATATTGTCTAAAGTCAATTCGGATCCGTCGTATTTTACAACAATTGGTATCAGAGCATCCGGGTTTTTGATATTAGCTTGTCGGGATCATTTTATCAAGTAATTAATCATGTCTTCGGTGAAATACGATATTCCGCTGCTGGATCGGAATACCCGATTTCCTCTGTGGCAAGTAAAGATGAGAGATATTCTCATTCAGATGGATCTCCACAAAGCACTGTTAGGAATGGAGAAAATGCCGGCAACTTGGTCAACTAAAGAAAAGGAAATGAAGGATTTGAAGGCGTCGTCGCAGATCCGTCTACATCTATCCAACGACGTTCTCCAAGATGTACTGAAAGAGACATCTGCGGCGGCTCTCTGGCTAAAGCTCGAACAGCTACTAATGACGAAAAGCTTGCCAAACAAGCTACACCTGAAGCAACGACTCTTCAACCTCAAGATGGGTGAGGGAAGTTCTTTATCTGATCACCTCTCTACTTTTAAAGAGCTTGTAGGAAATCTGGAAAATATGGACGCCAAATATGAAGATGAAGATTTGGCGCTATTTTTATTATCATCACTCCCAGATTCCTATGATCACTTTCGTGATACCGTTATCTATAGTCGAGACACTCTTGTCTTGGATGAGATAATGACCGCTCTTGATTCAAAAGAAAAGATGAAGCAGATTATTAGTGGCAGCAGCAATGATTCAAAAGCCGAAGGTCTCAACATTAGAGGGAGACCCAACGAGAGAGGTAATTCTTCACAAAACCGATCTAGATCTAAGTCCAAAGGCAATCGCAAGTATTGTAATTATTGTCATAAAAAGGGACATCTGATCGATGAATGTTACAAGTTGAAAAACAAGGAGAAGGAGAAGGCAACCATGAATGGTAAACCAGCAGGTACTACCGTAGAAGCTGATGTAGCCGAAACCGGTTCCGATGGCGAGCTTCTATCCGTTTCGGATTTCGGTTTAATTACCATGAGCGAATGGGTTCTTGATTCAGCATGTACTTTTCATATGAGCTCCAACCGGAGTATTTTTCATACATATGAAAATGTTAACCAAGGACATGTCTTGATGGGCAACGATACTTCGTGCCGTATTATTGGACATGGTACAGTCAAGTTCCGCATGTTCGATGGTGTTGTTCGAACAATTGAAGATGTGAAGCATGTCTCCGGTCTTAGGCGAAATTTACTATCTCTCGGTACTTTTGAGAAAAAAGGTTACGAGTTTGTCGGCAAACACGGGAAGGTCCATATTTTGAAAAACGGTTCGATTGTCATCCGAGGAGTTCGGAGATCCGCGAACCTTTACATTATGGACGGACAAGTTATTTCTGGCGAAGCCTCGGTTAGTTCTAAATCCCTCTCCAATGTTGATCATTCTCGCCTATGGCATCTCAGGCTCGGTCATATGTCATACCACGGTATGAGTGAACTAAGCCGAAGGGGGTTACTTGGGGAGCATAAATCAACTGAGCTTGAATTCTGTGAAGATTGTGTGTTCGGAAAGCAGAAGCGAGTAAGTTTTATCAGTGGCAAACATACGACAAAAGGACCACTCGACTACATACACTCGGATTTATGGGGACCAGCAAAGGTTACATCGAAAGGTGGAGCCTCTTATATGCTCACTATTATTGACGACTTCTCCAGGAAGGTATGGTCGTTCTTCTTAAAGACAAAGGGAGAAGTATTTTCAACCTTTAGGGATTGGAAAGTGTTAGTTGAAAAACAATCCGGTTTTGAAGTAAAATACCTTCGTACCGATAACGGACTGGAATTCTGCTCAGAAGAATTCAACTCCTATTGCCGTAATGAAGGGATTACACGTCACCGCACTGTAGTCCACACACCACAGCAGAACGGCGTTGCGGAAAGAATGAACCGCACCATCATGGAGAAGGTCCGATGCATGCTCTCTCACTCGAAGCTACCAAAGTCTTTTTGGGCCGAAGCAGCTTCCACCGCATGCTATATTATCAACCGCTCCCCCTCACGTACTATTGGAAAGAAGACTCCGTTTGAGCTATGGTCTGGTAAGCCTACTGACTACACAAAATTAATACCGTTTGGATGTCCAGCATATGCACGGGTGGATAATGGCAAATTAGAACCAAGAGCCATTAAGTGCATTTTTATTGGATACAAGACAGGAGTGAAAGGTTTCAAATTGTGGAGCCCAGAGCTTATGAAGGTCATTACATCAAGAGATGTAACCTTTGATGAAAAAGCTATGCTCCATTCAACAACCAATGTTCAGACCAAAGAAGATGAAAAATTGGGAGAAAAAGACAAAGCACAATTGGAGGTGGAGTTATCTTTTAACTCTTCCACCGATATAACTCATGAGGTTCCTGCAGTGTCTCAACCTTCAAGCAGTGAACATACTACTCTCCATGAGACCATTCCAACTCCATCTCAACCTCCGAGCCCATCCATTGCTAGGGTTTTAAAGTGTATAATGTTTCTTTTTTCTTAAACCACAATTAAACATAAACAAGTAAATATTTACGGACATTAAGCTAAATTGAAATATTTATGTAAGACTTGTTTTTGCAACCACCTATACCCTATCCAAGTAAGTTAACTAAATCCATGTTTGTTAATTTCATTAAGTGGATTAGAGAAAGGTGAGGGTATTTTAGTTTTTTATTACCTTATGATGTATAGATGTTTTGAAAGGAATCGAATGTGGCAAATACCTTTTATGTTAGTTTTTGAATGATTTGAATTCTATTGGAATTTGATTGATAGTAAGTGGGTACAAAAACAATAAATTGGTTAAGGAATGGCTTCATAGACGAGTTAGCATCGCTAGGTATAGCTAATAGTGCCGCTAACGTAAGTTAGTTGTTATTTTGTGTATATTCGTGAAAGTAGAATGTTAAGGAGCAGAACAATGAATTAGTGACGTGATGTAAGAATAGTGTCACTATGTCATGAGTTTGTCATGAGTTAGCGACGCTGTAGTCTAAAGCAGAAAAAATACCTTTTAGCCTATTAAGTTGGCATTTTGAACAAGTGTTATACACTACAAAAATTAAGAGGTAAGTTGATTTCTTTGAAGAAATTAAGGTTATGAAATCCTAGATGATCTATCTTAGGTATTTTTCTAATTTGATCGAAACCTAGTACTATAACCTGAATTTGAATTAGAACCTTTGCTGAAATTGTGTTGAATTTCTGATTTTGAGGTTTAAACCCAAGCAGACCCGAGGTATAGTTGTACAGCGAGGTATAGTTGTACAGCGACATTAACGCCGCTAAGTAGTCAAGATTGCACCGCTAACTCATCGTCAGACGCGATGGATTTCAGCCAACATGATGATAGCGATGCTATCATCTAAAGGTAGCGTCGCTATGACCGCTGGACATATTTTGAACTTCTTCTTTTTGGCTTGACCTTATCAGCCCAATCTTGTTAAAATGAATGAGATAGAATGTTGTTAATCTTATGATGTTGAAAACAACTAGCATACAAAGGAAGGAGGCGGAAACGAGGAGCTTGGGAGCATTACACACCAATTCGACCCAAGGTGAGTAATTATGTGTTAAATTGAGATAGTAGTTTAAACTTGTGTCGAAGCAAATAAACATGTATATGTTAGATGGAAAATGTGATTGTAGCTGAATGCAGTCACTTAAAAATCTAAACCAAAAACTTAGTTGATTATGGTCCTTGTGATCAATTAATGAATGAGTTGTAGCTTAATGCAACTCAGAAAATTCCTAAATACATGGGTCGTAGCAGATTACAACTCCCACTAGCTGATATAAATGGCTTGTGGCTGATTACAACTCCTAATAACGGATATAAATGGGTGGTAGCTGATTACAACTTGCAATAGCGGATACAAATGGGTTGTAGCCGATTACAACTTTCAATAGCTGATATTAATTGGTTGTAGCTGAATGCAACCATAAAGTAGAAGTACAGTTCTAGCTGATTGCAACTGTTTCGACAATTATAACTGATTATAGTTGCCATAGCTGATCCAAAATGATAATGATTTCTTTATGTATATTGGAGTATAATTGTAGTTGGATAATTGTTGTTATTTAAATTTATTCGTATGATTACTCACTAGGCTCTTGTAGCTCGCCGATGTTAAATTCTATGTTTACAGGACCAGCAGTAACGATATGGGGAAAAGAGTGGCGGAAGGATAATTGTAGGACCTGGACCGATTACTTACCTTTTGAGACTTTACTTTTGTAAACCCGACTCAATCTTAGGTTAATACTTATTGTATTTTTGATAACATGTAAACCGTATTTATATGCATATTACACATATGCATGCTTGCTTATTTTGTTAAAACGTTGGGTGTAATTGTGTGTAAAGGTCGGGTGTTACAATTTATGTTCATCAAACCGCAAAAGGCACCCGAAACACACCACATAGTGCAATATAAAGCTTTCAAAGTGTTGTCGTCGGTTTCCGAAATTTTCAAACCATGTTATCAATGCGGTTTTGACTTTAAACTACATCATACCTATTATGATCACCCCTAGCCATAAGACATAATCAGTTAAAATGATGTTTTTAAAAAAGGTCATTGCCCAAAGACGAGTCACTACTTTTGATAAAAATTAAGAAATATGTTTTTATTTTCGTAAACAATGATATATCAGCATCAAAATATCCCTTAATTCCATAGCAATAGAGTAAGTGAGAGTTAGATATGCATAGTCATGTTTCAAGAAGTAGACAAGTTATTTTTACGAATGACCTCTACCTAAAAAAGAAAATATAAACTGTCTAAAATACGAACTTATAAAAAGTATATCTTTTCGGGCTAATCATATAATTTATAAACAGAAAATTATTTTTTGTTAAACGAATTGCATTGTCATGTTTTAATTGTACTAATCTATGTATCCAAACAATGATTGGGCAAAATCGGTTAGAAATCAATTTCCTTAGGCAATACAAAGTGGGAGCATAAAATGCAGACGCCATCCTAGGTGGCAAGCAATGCCTCCCAGGAACATCGCCTCCTAACCCAACTGTTTTTGGGAGGCAAAGTTGAACGGTTACATTAATAATACTAAAAACATTTGTCTTGTACATGACACCACTTTTGTAAGGCACAACTCTGTATAGCCTTAGGCCTTCAGGTATGTCCTCTCTCCTCCTCTCACTTTTTTCCTGTCACCTCAGCATTCAGTTAACATTTCTCTCTCCTCGCTTTATCCCCGGAAATGCTCACCTCTCACTACCTCTCACTTTTTAATTTACAAAACAAATTAAAAATAGAATTAAAACACAATAAATAAATTCATAAACTAAATTAAAATTAAACTTAAATTTAAAATTACAACTAAAAATAAAAAACGACAAGTTACGTTAAACTAAAAATAAAAAACGACAAACATTACGTTAAACTAAAATAAAAAACTAAAAAACTAAATCCCGTATTTTTTGACGATGTCGTTTTTCAATTTTAACGCCAAATCGAGAGCGGCCCCGATGAGATGCTCGGTGGGTTGCATCAAGACTAGCATGTCGAGCACCCGGTCCTTGTTCTCGCGGGACGTTTTTCTCGCAAATATTTCCTCTTCGGTGGATTTGACGTGCCCCGATATGGTCGACAAAAGTTGATCGAATTTTTCGTTAACGTCATCCATTTTGCCGTCGTTCACCGAACTCGAAGACGCAGCGGCCTTTCTTTTCGCTTTCGCCCGATTACGGCCCATCGGTCTTTCAAAATCATCGGGAATTTCGTTGACGTCGGCCCCGATATGTGCATCTGAAGACGTCGTGTATTGCGTCTCGGATGTTTTTAAACGTTTTGATCCATGTGTCGGTGCCGGATCGGTGCCGACCCCCTTCCACCTCGGGAATTGGCGGACCACCTCCCAAAAAGCCATATGGTGAAACGGTTTACCCTTGTTGTCGTGTTGGTAAACCGCAAGAGCTTTTTTGAGGATGTCTTGATCGCTCTCGCCGGATTCGCATTGCCCCATAAAGTTAACGAATAACCCGTTAAATTCATTCGCGTAACCGTTAACGACTCGAAATTTAGTCGTCAACGTATCTTTGGAACGATAAAATTCTCGATCCAAATTTTTATGAAAAACTACGCGAATTGTCTCCCAAAAATGTGCTTTTGATTGTGCGTTTCCGGCTTCGCATGTAACACCAAGATACTCTTTATATGTAAATATAATAAAAAGGGTAAATTTGTCATTTTACCTTAGAAGGGTAATTTGGTCTTTTGGACAGAAAAGGATTTGGTTTGCAATAATATTTTGAGTTTTGGACTTAAAATGTTATAAATATAAGTTTTTGTCATAAAATTTGTCAAGTGTGGCAAAAGTTTAAGAAATGGAACTCCAGCGGCTAAACTGAAAATTTTAGAGGTATAAAAAGGAGAAAAACTTCTCCACATGTGCAGAAGAATTGAGAAGAATCGGGAGAGGGTTTCTTGTACGGTCTTAGCAGAATCTTGGAGGTTCCTTGAAGATCGAAGCTAGAAGTTGAAATCATAGTTTGGAAATTTGAAGTTATCAAGATCAAAGGTTAGTAATTGCATCTCTAACCTAAGTTTTTGTGTGTTCTTCATGAGAGGAACTTGATGACTGAAATTCCAGTCAAGAATCATGAAGTTTTATGACTTTAATCTTCCAATAAGTCATGTGTTAAGAACTTAACTCAAGAATATGGAAGTAGGTTGTTATTTTGAAGATTGGTAATTTTGATCAAGAACCCTAGATTGTGAGTTCTTGTGAATAACTTGATTCTAATGGTTTATTATAAGTTCAAGATGTTATATTGATTGAAATAAATCAGTAGAAACAATTATAACTTGGTAATTTTGATTTTGGACCAAAATTGTGATAAACGGGAAATTCTTGAAATGGATTGGAATCACCAATTCCATTGCTTAAAACTTGAGGTAAACGAATGGTTTTGGTCCTGGAACATTTCCTAGTGATTAAGTCGTGTAATAAGGGCTTAACCAGAGAAAATGGGATTTTATAGCACAAAAATCGAACTTACTGGACCTGCCAGCAGCAGTCGCGACGCGACCCTCACCCTGGTCGCGACGCGTGGTCGAGGCAGAAATGAAGTTGTTCTCTGTTAAAATTTTGAGCAATTTCCAAGTATGGTTTTGGTGCTAGGCTTGTCCGTTTGACCTCAAATTTTGAACATAGGTCTAACATGGTGTGAAACTTCATAGAAAATTGTCGGAATACGTATACGACCTCCCGAAAGTACTGTAGTAGAATACGCGTATTTCGGGAAGTGTATTAAATTTTTATAACGATGGTTATTGCTCGAAAATGATTGGAAATGGTGTTATATTAGACTCGTATGCACTAGAGTCAATTAAAGTGATTGTTAACCTATAATAATTGTGTATACAAATGAATATATAGGTACGGGACAAATTGTCGTAGTAAGTACAAAGAGGCAAGAACCAACAGGAACTAGTTGTAGCGGTCATCAAGGTGAGTAATCTTAACTATATCTAGCATGATATGATATTGGATTGAGAATCCAAATGGTGCAGCCTTTTTGGCTATGATATAAAAATCTTGGATCTAAATGGTGCGGTCTTATGACCATGATATCGGGTTATTGAACCCAGCTGGTGCGGCCTTTGGGCTATGAAATAAATGATGAAACTGTTGGTGCGGCCTTAGGGCTATGATTTAAATATTGAAAATGTTTTGGTGCGGCTTATATGGCTATGACATACGGTGCGACTTATATAGCCATGATATATGGTGTGGTCAATTATGACTATGACATATGGGACAGAAACTGTTATGAGAATTTAAATGTTGTTATTCTCTTATTTATGTGAGATTATTTATATGATTACTCATTGGGCTTTATAGCTCACAGTGTTTATTTGATATGTCCCTGCAGGTGAGCGAGATCCCGCTAAGGGGAAAGATAAAGTCCGTGACTAGGGACTTAATGATGTGAAGTAGCAGCCCGGCTTGAAGGATGTATAATATTAGTATGTTGTAATCCTTGATACACTTGTGCCTGTTTGTATTAACTAATACCCATTTGAATATGGTTTTGATTGTAAAATATGTGTTTGAAAAATAAAAAATTTTATGGGGTGTTTTGTTAATAAGTCGGGTGTTACAAGTTGGTATCAGAGCCGTGGTTTAAGTGAACTAGGTGGATTCCTGGACTTAAACCTTGAGAGATACTAGACATGATGGACTGTTAGACATATATAAGTATGTTATTATATATGTAATCTAACTGTTTGCTGAATTTTCAAGTATGAGAAACACAAGAAGTAATCCTACTGGTATAAATTCGGGGCAACATCAAGGAGTGGACCTGCCCAAGGCTCAGATGGACGAAGAGCAAGGGAACCAGTGAGGGAACCAGAGGGGGAAAATCCAATGAATATACGGGCTATTGTGGTAGATGTGGTTAGGGAAATGATGCCTATATTAGTGAATAACCAGAGTGAAGAAGCTGCGAAAAGAACTCATGATAGGCAACCCGAAACTGAAAGTCAGGGAGAAAGCCATGCCCGTACTGAAAAAGAAAAGCAAGGCGGGGAAGCTTCTGAAAAGAAGATTGGATGTACTTATAAAGCTTTCCTTGGCTGCAAACCAAAAGAATTCTCGGGAAAAGACAATCCAGTTCAGGCAATGGAGTGGATAATGCATATTGAAAAAGTGTTCCGGGTCAGTAAATGTGCTGATGGGAACAAAGTGGAGTTTGCTACAAACCAATTGACGAGCAATGCATTACATTGGTGGCAGATTTATAGCAAGTCATTGGGTCCTGATTCGTCCCTATCCATACCTTGAGAGCAATTCAAGACTAAGTTTAATGAAGAGTACTGTTCGGAAGTGGCTGTAAAGAAATTGGAAGATGAATTTCTGCACTTGGAACAGGGTTCTAAATCTGTCTAAGAATATACTTTGAGCTTTCTGGAAAAGGCAAGGTTTGCAGAGCATCAAGTGAACACTGAAAAGAGAAAAATTGACAAGTATGTTTGGGGATTGACGACCCGAATCCGGGAGATAGTGCAACCACTTAAATTGTCTACTTTTCGACAAGTGGTGGATAGGGCCACTGAAAGAGAGACAGAACTGAAAAGACAAGAAGATGAAAAGAAAGTAACTGAAATCAAAAGAAAGGCAGAAGACCAAGGGTGGACGCCTCAGAAAAAGTCACAACAAGCTGGGTCCAACTTTAAGGGTAAAGGCCAAAAAGATGAAGCAAAATGGTGTGAAAAGTGCAGGAAAAGGCACTCAGAAAGTTGTCGAGTCAACACTGCACCAGTTAGTTGTCGAAATTGTGGAAAACCAGGGCATGATGCTAGCAACTGTCGGGCGGAGCGTAGGTGTTTCCAATGCGGAGCTACGGATCATATACGCCCAAATTGTCCACAGCTGAAATCTGGAGCATTTAGTGAAAGATCCAGAGATGACCAGGGAGGAAAGAAGGAAGAGGTGAAGAACCGGGGAAGACCAGTAGCCTCGCGAGCCTTTCAGATGACTGTTGAAGAAGCTCATGAAAAGACTGATGTGGTTACAAGTATCTTCACTCTAAATTCCATACCTGTATATGTTATATTTGATCCAGGAGCTACACATTGTTTTGTATCGGAGTCTCTGATGTCTCGCTTGAATGTACCACTAACTCCTATGGACGAAAGCTTGGAAGTAGCTATTGCAGATGGTAGATATGTTTGGGTTTCCGAACACCTGGAAGGTTGTCAGCTTAAAATCTACGAGACCACTTTCCCTATAGATTTGAAGCCGATGACTACCAATGAATTTGGAGTAATCGTGGGTATGGATTGGTTAGCAACGAATTATGCTAACATGGATTGTAGAAACAAAAGCATTACAGTATTGTCACCGGAAGGGAAATGGATAAAGATTCAGGGTGAAAGACCACGGTTGAGGATGCCGGTTATTTCCTTTGCTCAAGCTCGAAGCTGCATTAGTAAAGGAGGTATGTTTTATTTGGATTATGTAGCGGTGGGTAAACCAATAAAGGTGGGGGTAGCGAATGTAAATGTTGTAAATGAATTTCCAGATGAACTTCCAGGGTTACCACGAGATCGACAAGTAGAGTTCACGATTGAACTGGTTCCGGGAGCTGCTCCTGTTGCTCGAGCTCCATATCGTTTAGCACCTTCAGAGATGGTGGAATTGAGAAAGCAACTGGAAGAACTATTGGGCTGGGGTTTTATTAGACCAAGTACATCACCTTGGGGAGCCCCTATCCTGTTTGTTAAGAAGAAAGATGGGTCGATGCGCATGTGTATTGACTATCGGGAATTGAACAATATCACGGTGAAGAATAAATATCCGCTACCAAGAATTGATGACCTGTTTGACCAGCTACAGGGGGCATCTTACTTTTCTAAAATTGACCTGAGATCAGGGTACCATCAGTTGAAGATTCGAGAATCTGATATTCCAAAGACAGCTTTTCGCACGCGATATGGTCAATATGAATTTTTGGTGATGCCTTTCGGGTTAACCAATGCTCCGGCTGTATTCATGGATCTAATGAATCGGGTGTGCCGTCCGTTCCTTGATACTTCAGTAATAGTATTTATAGATGACATTCTAGTGTACTCGCGAAGCCAAGCCGAGCATGAAGTACACTTGCGACAAATGTTGGAGTTGCTTCGTCAATAAAAGTTGTATGCGAAATTTTCTAGGTGTGAATTTTGGCTAAGAGAAGTTCAATTTCTTGGCCATGTGATTAATGCTGAAGGGGTGAAAGTTGATCCAGCAAAAATTGAAGCCGTGATGAAGTGGGAACCGCCTCGAAGTCCGACTGAAGTACGAAGTTTCCTTGGTTTGGCATGTTATTATAGAAGATTTGTCGAGAATTTCTCCTCGATAGCTGCCCCGTTGACCAAGTTAACCAGGAAAGGCGAAAAATTTGAATGGGCGGAAAAACAGCAAGAAGCTTTTCAAATATTAAAACAAGCTTTGTGTGAAGCTTCGGTGTTAGCACTACCGCAAAGTGGAGAAGAATATGTGATTTATAGTGATGCTTCTAGAGTCGGCCTCGGATGTGTGTTAATGTAGAAAGGTCGGGTGATAGCTTATGCGTCTCGTCAGTTAAAAGAAGCTGAGAAGAAATACCCAGTTCGTGATCTGGAATTAGCTGCTGTGATTCTAGCATTGAAGTTGTGGAGACACTACTTGTATGGTGTGAAATTTGTTATTTATACGGATCATAAAAGCTTGAAGTATCTGTTTGACCAAAAAGAGCTCAATATGAGACAGCAAAGATGGATGGATCTACTTAAAGATTTTGATTGCGAAATCTTGTACCATCCTGGCAAGGCGAATGTGGTGGCAGATGCTTTAAGTCGGAAAGAAACACCTTTGAAAGTTACATCCGCATGTATGGGTGTGGCAAGCCGATTACCCGAATTGATCCGTTTGGCACAGGAAGAAGCGTGCAAGCCTGAATATGTAAAAAGCGAGCGAATGGTCGGGTATTTGAAGCATTTGGATGAAAACACACAACGATTGAAAACCTTTAGAGGTCGCGTGTGGGTTCCAAAACAAGGAGAGGCGCGGAACTTGCTTCTAGAATATGCACACTATAGTCGATATGCAGTTCATCCGGGCAGTACCAAAATGTATCGGACGCTAAAACCGCTGTATTGGTGGCCTGGAAGAAAGAGAGATGTTGGAAGATACGTAGAAAAGTGTTTGACGTGTCTGCAAGTAAAGTCAAACCATCAGAAACCGTACAGAGAAATCCAGCCGTTGCCAATTCCAGAGAAGAAATGGGACAATATTACCATGGATTTTGTAACAAAGTTGCCGCGGACACCGCGAGGTCACGATGCGGTATGGGTAATTGTTGACCGTTTGACGAAATCGGCACAATTTATACCGATTAGTGAGAAGTTCAAGATTGATAGGTTGGCGAAAATCTATATAGATGAAGTGATTTGCCGACATGGGTTACCAGTATCGATCGTGTCAGATCGGGATAGTAGATTTACTTCTCGGTTCTGGCAAAGTCTTCAAGAGCAATTGGGTTCAAAAGTACTTATGAGTACTGCATACCACCCGCAGACCGATAGTCAAAGTGAAAGAACTATCCAGACTTTCGAAGACATGATGAGAACCTGTGTAATAGATTTTGGTGGAAGCTGGGAAGATCATTTACCTTTGGTAGAATTTGCGTATAATAATAGTAACCATTCCAGCATTCAGATGGCCCCATATGAAGGATTGTATGGAGCACCGTGTCGTACTCCAACTTGCTGGACTGAGGTTGGGGAAAAGTCGTTAGCTGGGCCCGAGATTGTAGCACAGACTGAGGAAAAGATTAGACAAATTCGAGAAAATTTGAAAGTGGCCCAGAATCGACAGAAGCAGTATGCAGATAAACGGGTAAAACCGCTGGAATTTCAAGTGGGGGACATGGTAATGCTTAAGGTATCCCCTTGGAAAGGCTTAATTCGTTTTGGGAAGAAATGAAAGTTGAGTCCTCGCTTTATTGGACCCTTCCGCATATCCCAAAGGGTTGGAGCTGTAGCATATAAATTGGAATTACCTGATGATCTTCATGGTATACATGATGTAATTCATGTGTCCCATTTGAGAAAGACTTTGTTTGACAAGTCTCAACGGGTACCTCTCGCTGAAATTGAGGTAGATGAAAAGTTGAGATATCCAGAACAACCCGAGAGGGTGTTAGATCGAAAGGTAAGACAGCTGCGGAAAAAGAAAATCAGCTTGGTTAAAGTACTTTGGCGACATCACAGAGGTTCTGACATGACGTGGGAGACCGAAAGCGAAATGAGGGAAAAATACCCTCAACTTTTTGTATGATTCCGAGGACGGAATCTTTTGAAGGATGGGAGAATTTGTAACACCAAGATACTCTTTATATGTAAATATAATAAAAAGGGTAAATTGGTCATTTTACCTTAGAAGGGTAATTTGGTCTTTTGGACAGAAAAGGATTTGGTTTGCAATAATATTGAGTTTTGGACTTAAAATGTTATAAATATAAGTTTTTGTCATAAAATTTGTCAAGTGTGGCAAAAGTTTAAGAAATGGAACTCCAGGGGCTAAACTGAAAATTTTAGAGGTATAAAAAAGGAGAAAAGCTTCTCCACATGTGCAGAAGAATTGAGAAGAATCGGGAGAGGGTTTCTTGTACGGTCTTAGCAGAATCTTGGAGGTTCCTTGAAGATCGAAGCTAGAAGTTGAAATCATAGTTTGGAAATTTGAAGTTATCAAGATCAAAGGTTAGTAATTGCATCTCTAACCTAAGTTTTTGTGTGTTCTTCATGAGAGGAACTTGATTACTGAAATTCCAGTCAAGAATCATGAAGTTTTATGACTTTAATCTTCCAATAAGTCATGTGTTAAGAACTTAACTCAAGAATATGGAAGTAGGTTGTTATTTTGAAGATTGGTAATTTTGATCAAGAACCCTAGATTGTGAGTTCTTGTGAATAACTTGATTCTAATGGTTTATTATAAGTTCAAGATGTTATATTGATTGAAATAAATCAGTAGAAACAATTATAACTTGGTAATTTTGATTTTGGACCAAAATTGTGATAAACGGGAAATTCTTGAAATGGATTGGAATCACCAATTCCATTGCTTAAAACTTGAGGTAAACGAATGGTTTTGGTCCTGGAACATTTCCTAGTGATTAAGTCGTGTAATAAGGGCTTAACCAGAGAAAATGGGATTTTATAGCACAAAAATCGAACTTACTGGACCTGCCAGCAGCAGTCGCGACGCGACCCTCACCCTGGTCGCGACGCGTGGTCGAGGCAGAAATGAAGTTGTTCTCTGTTAAAATTTTGAGCAATTTCCAAGTATGGTTTTGGTGCTAGGCTTGTCCGTTTGACCTCAAATTTTGAACATAGGTCTAACATGGTGTGAAACTTCATAGAAAATTGTCGGAATACGTATACGACCTCCCGAAAGTACTGTAGTAGAATACGCGTATTTCGGGAAGTGTATTAAAATTTTATAACGATGGTTATTGCTCGAAAATGATTGGAAATGGTGTTATATTAGACTCGTATGCACTAGAGTCAATTAAAGTGATTGTTAACCTATAATAATTGTGTATACAAATGAATATATAGGTACGGGACAAATTGTCGTAGTAAGTACAAAGAGGCAAGAACCAACAGGAACTAGTTGTAGCGGTCATCAAGGTGAGTAATCTTAACTATATCTAGCATGATATGATATTGGATTGAGAATCCAAATGGTGCAGCCTTTTTGGCTATGATATAAAAATCTTGGATCTAAATGGTGCGGTCTTATGACCATGATATCGGGTTATTGAACCCAGCTGGTGCGGCCTTTGGGCTATGAAATAAATGATGAAACTGTTGGTGCGGCCTTAGGGCTATGATTTAAATATTGAAAATGTTTTGGTGCGGCTTATATGGCTATGACATACGGTGCGGCTTATATAGCCATGATATATGGTGTGGTCAATTATGACTATGACATATGGGACAGAAACTGTTATGAGAATTTAAATGTTGTTATTCTCTTATTTATGTGAGATTATTTATATGATTACTCATTGGGCTTTATAGCTCACAGTGTTTATTTGATATGTCCCTGCAGGTGAGCGAGATCCCGCTAAGGGGAAAGATAAAGTCCGTGACTAGGGACTTAATGATGTGAAGTAGCAGCCCGGCTTGAAGGATGTATAATATTAGTATATTGTAATCCTTGATACACTTGTGTCTGTTTGTATTAACTAATACCCATTTGAATATGGTTTTGATTGTAAAATATGTGTTTGAAAAATAAAATTTTTTATGGGGTGTTTTGTTAATAAGTCGGGTGTTACATCGCAATCCTCGGAAACGGCAACCCAAGCACGCGCTTGCATAACCTCTTCATCTTGGGTCCACGCTTGAGCGGGAGCGGGACCGGTGGGTTTCTTTCGGCTTTTTCGTTGAAGTGGGACGTCTTTGGGCTCGAATTCTTCTAAATCCTCCGATTGTGTCTCCGGCACCGCATCGTCGCTCGAATCGGAAGTGTCGATATGTTGCGGTTGTGGCTCCGTAAAGGCCGCGGAAGGTCCCCCAAAAAACGGGTTGAATGGCGATTGCGGGTATTGGAATTGTGGGGGCATCGATTGGTATTAGAATTGAGGTGGGGAAAAAACGCTCGCTCCATTTGCGGAATATACGGAGCGGGTTCTGGTGACGATTGCGGGAAGATGTTCTTCGCGGTTTTTGACTTTCGTTGGGATGATTGAGCCATTTGGATTTTTTTGGAGAATGTTTGGAATAGTTGGGAGATTATGAGATGTAAAGTGTGAAATGTTTGTGTTTGATGTGTATATATATGTGTGTTTTAAAAAAAAAAAAATTTAACATTCAACGGCACAATTTCTAGCCGTTGGCCAACGGCTCCAAGGCAACGTCGCACGACGTCGAATGCTCGTGCGGGGTCGGATTGCGAGGGCCTCGCACAGGCGGGACGGTGTTCACCGCGCTCGTCGTGCTCGTCGGGCTCGGGCTCGCACAGACACACCGGTAGGTCTTATAAATATAAATTTAATATAAATTTTCGCGTAAATAAAATGTACGGCCCCCAACTTGACCCGAAAGTTCGATCCATTGGGAACTTTGTACAAGTTATGATTAGGGTTTTATATATCGACCCCTGTTACGGAAGACGGTGAAAGAGTAAACGGAGCTTACCTAAAAGGGAGAGATAGACAGGAAATGGGTTCACGAGACAAGGATACGACGACGCCTCACCAACCCCTTCTAAGCAGCCTCGTCATCCGTCCGACCGACAGCGGTGGTGGTGGTGGTGGTAGCGATTACGAGCCAGGCGAAGTTCGCCGTGATCCGCCTCCGTATTCTCGGTCTGATCGCTTTGCTGACAATAACCACGGTTCGTTCTATCAGTTCTTTTCGTTTTCCCTAATACTCGTTGTTTATGTTCTTTTCTAAGTTGGTTTAAGCTTAGATCCTCTCTATATCGTTCGTGTTATTTATTATGAGCCATATGTGGTGGCTATTTTGTCTCTTTGTTTTCCGGATTTTTCTATAAGTTCCATTAATTTGAAATCAGATCAATCTCCTGTATGCAATAGATAGCGGACGTGCTCAATTTTTTTGTTTTTATAAAGAGGCGAATCAAACCTAATGATTTTTCATCCGCATACGTTTTTTATGTTAGCTTCTCAAATCGATACGTCAGATGAAGCAACCCCTAAATTTTCTTTTTTTTTTCTGAAACCTAAGTAGGAAATTGTTGAAATGGTGTTACACGTGCGGCTGAATAGATGGGGATTTTAAACATTTTCTACTGTTGTGATGGTTGATGCTAATTGTTCTATAACTGATTTCTAAAAAGCATATTAGATCTTCTAACTCGTTTTTAATTACTAACTTCATTCATGAGGGATTTGTAACCGTGTGAAGCAATATCATAGTTGCTTCAAAATATCCATGGCTGTAAGCTATGCTTCAAGACCTTATGTTTATGCCTTTGGTTGTGTGGAGCAGTACCCATTTGGAGTGTTTATATCTGTGAATGATTTTGCTATTGTGTTTTACAGCTGAGAAAAAGACGGCTGGTGCAAGAACTTGAGGTCTTGAGGAAGCCGGTTATTTTGATATGAATGCTGCTATATATCAATATGAATTTGGTTGTGGGAATATTCTTTTTTGGGTATTGAATGTTGATATTACTAGGGTTGGAAACTTGCTTGCCAAGCTGTCATGGGGGTTTTTAATGATTGGGATATAATGAATTAATGGTTATGGTATCTGCTATAGGATCCTCTTAATAATGCGCTAGTACATGTCACCTCTTCAAGAACTTACTCCAGCTACATATGGACGGGTTTTTGTGTGTTCAGGGAAAAAGGAACTTGGACAGCATATGGTTTAAAAAGCATAAGTGTGACTTCACTTTCATAGTATATTGGGTGCCTAAGGCGGTTAATCGGTTAGTTTTTAGGTGTAGTTTTTATCTCAAATCAGGAATAGTGTGAAGGGGCCAGTTGTCTTATCTGTGAAAGCTAACCTGGGAAATTTTGTGATGTTATCACATGTTTGATGCTAAAGATTGGTTTTTAGCCTTTAGGTTTGCTTCATTACATTCTTTTAGGCTTTTTCTTTGAGTATATCTATGAATGGGCAAAAGGGTCTTCTTGAAGGAAGTGAAATAGATTGGGTTGTGTGAGTTTTACAATTAAGTCTCTCATCTCTGTTCCTTATGTGGTTTTGCAAAAAATGGGTGGATCTTTTGTTATGCATTGAACTATTATGTTTATGGGTGTAAAGATGAAATCTTTTGGTATTGGGTGGTTGGATTAATGAATTGGGTATTTTATTTAGCAATCTTTATTGGGTAAAAACCTCAACCCAAGAATTTATTTGGTATCTTGGGCTGGTTATTGAAAGGTACATTACAGCAAGAGCAAAGAGTTAATGGATGGGATTGATGTTCCTTCTTTTGCTAATTACTTTTCTTAAACACTTTCTTATTAATAATGCTTTTGACTTGGTTGACTTTTCAGGGTATAGAATGCGTGCAGGTTCTGGTTCTCCTGTTCGCCGGAGAAATGGAAGCCACCACTACAGTCCCGACTATGATCATTCAGACGGCCCGCCACCACCGCCGCCTCGCCACCGTGGATTTGGCAGAGGGAGAGATTCCGGAAGGTTCCGAGACCATTCACCGCCGTCTTTCGGTCGTGGCCGGTTTGGCGGTAGCGGCAGGTTTGGCGGCAGAGGGTTCGATGGCGGCCCTGGTATGGGCCCGGGCTTCAGAGGTGGCGGTGATGTCATACCTAGAAACAACCCTAATGTCCGACCTCGTGAAGGTGACTGGATGTGCACAGATCCCGCGTAAGTACATTTAAATTTTAAATTTCTTCAAACATTAATCTTGTTAACTTTTATTTTTCATGACATAATGATTAATATTTGTAACTTTTCAGATGTAACAATCTGAACTTTGCAAGGAGGGAGAATTGCAACAACTGCAACAGGTCCCGTTACGCGCCTCCAGGAAGTCCCCGGAGGGGGGGCTACCCGGGGCCGCCACTGATGGGCCGCCGGTTCACCGGACCGCCACTCGACCGGTCACCGGGAAGGTCATTCAACGGGTACCGGTCACCGCCACCACCACGTGGTTTTAATAGAGACGGTCCAAGAGATTTTGGAATTGGAGGTCCGATACATCACCCAAGACATGAAGGAAGGTTTCCAAGGGATAATAATCATCATAGGCCCGATTATTTTGAAGATGACATAAGAGAGAGGAGTAATAACAGATTTGATAGGCCAATTGGGCCACCAGAATGGGGGAGAGAGAGAAAAGGGTATGATAGGCGGCCGTTGTCGCCACCTGGCCCGCCACCGCCGCCACCTGCGGTGGGGCGTGGCGGTGGAAGGTGGGTTCGGGATGAGAGAGAGAGGAGTAGGTCGCCGGTTAGAGGTGGAGCGCCGCCACCTTCGAAGGATTATAGGCGGGATGGTTATATGGATAGGGGACGGGATGATCGGAGGGGCATGGGTCGTGATCCGTATTAGGTAATAGTTATGATCCATGTGGTTTTGTAGTTGTGAAGCATAGACTATTGTGTGATTTTGAGATGTGTTGGGATTTGGTTAGATATATGGTATGTTTTTGAGAATCTTGATGACGAGGTCTTTGTGAAATTGATGCACATTTGTTTAATATGCACGAGTACTTGGGGATTTTTTAAGCATTTAATTGGTAACTGGAAGTCTTTATAAATGTAATTGTGGTAAATTGGAAAAAAGGTGTAGATATTTGAAATCTTTTTATTTCATGTATTAGGTTTCTGAAATCATACGTAGGAAGGATGTTTTTCATTGAGGGTTGGAGTGTTGGTCCAACATATAAAAATAGGATGATGATAAACCTCAACAAGTTAAAATAAACGTACTTGCACCTAAAAAATGATTGTAACAAGTGGAAGTACACATGTAGGATAGTATCCATGTGGATTCATATTAACAGATTTTTCCAGACATTCCAAACTTGAGACTTATGATAAATAAATAGAAGAAAAAGAGGCTTTTTATTTGTAACTAAACCCATGCAAAATAAAGTGGTAGACTTGAGATTTGATAAAAAGGTTATCCAGCTTCAAATTCTTTTCATCTTGGTTTAAGTGTCCGTAGACCTACATAAGTATATGGTGTAAAGATTCAAGAGAGAGAGGGGGTAAGAATGTTATTTTACATGGATCAAGGACCCGGTACAAGATTTGGAAACCATAGGAATCAGTAATATCAATAAAATAGTGATTTTAGGTAAACCATAGAAAACAAAATTTTCTTTTTAATTCACCTCCCTTGACTTCCTTCAGACCAGGCCCCACCTCAAAAATTCAACTTCCAAGTTCCAAAACCAAAAAAAAACAAAAAAACAAAATGCAGGAACAGATCATTAAACTGATAAGTTCGACAACCTTATTTCATAACAAGACTACTTTTATCGTTTAACAAAGCAGCATCCTTGTAATCTTGACACATCAGTAGTTCATACAAAGTACAAACGAGCCCTCGAACTCATCAAACAAATAAATCTCATCTCATTTACATGCAAAAGAAACTAACACGAAAAGTCATAAAAAGGAGAGGGTCGTGTTCTCACCAATGAGACAACGTTTTTTTTAGGGGTGGCAATTGGGTCGGGTTCGGGTTGGCGGGTCGCGGGTTGGTGGGTCAGAAAGGCCAACCCAAACACAACCCATATAAATATGCGGGTTGGCATGTAACCCGGACACGACCCACGTAACCTGTTTAATTATATGGGTTGGCGGGTTGGCGGGTCAGATTCGGGTTCGTGGGTCATAAACAGGTTGGTGGGTCAGATTCGGGTTTGTGGGTCACTCACAAACTGAAAGTCTCATACTCAGATCAGATTATCCGACTCATATTAACAGAAATTGAAAATATAATCAAAGAAAGTGAAATTGAAACTATAATCCGGTTACTCTTTTCTTTGTTCGTGGGAAATCTACAAAATTAGTAGTTCAAGAATCAAAGAGCTCTATAAAGCATTCAGACCCTTCGACTTTCAGACTTCCAGATGCTTCATTTATTTTGAATTCACCTTCTTTGCCTTCAAATATGAGTGGGAATTATGACAATAGTTCAAGAGTTGCAGTTGCCATGGCACAAAATGCATCACGCAAAAGGGATCCTAAAGAATCTACAACTTCTTATCCACGTTGAAAGATTCCAAGTGGGAATTTGCCTACGAACTATAATAAAAGAAATTGAAATTGAAACGATGGTCGGTCACAATCAAAGACTAAATTGTAGATAAAAAATGAAAAATAAAAAATAAATATATACGGGTTGGCGGGTCAACCCGCAAACCCAAATGATGACCCGAACACGACCCGTATAATTGACGGGTTGGCGGGTTAGCGGGTTGGCAGGTCAAAAATCTCAACTCAAACCCGTTTATTTTCGTGTCGGGTTCGTGTCGTGTCGCTGTCGCGGGTCGTGTCGAGTATTGCCACCCCTAGTTTTTTTTTGCTGTATTCAAAAAACTTTGATGGCTTATAAAACTCGATTTATTTAATTATTTTTCAGACCATGTCTTGAGACTTGCATATATGTGTTTAGCCCCAACCAAGTCTCCCCAAAACACAATACCACCATTGCAACGTCAACATCTGATGCTTGAACCACAACTTCCTCTAGATAAATCATAGAATAATGAATTACTCAATATAAGAGAGCATTTGGATGACATGTAAACAAAACATTGAATTCGAGATTGGGCCGGCAAAAGCCAGTTGAAATTTATTGGCCCGAATCAAAGCAAATTTCTTAAAGTCTTAAACGAATCAAAATAGCAAAAGAAAATAATGAAAAACGAGAATAGAAAAGAATTCCTATATATTTTAAACAGCATTCTTTCATTCCAATTTCTAAAACCAAAAAAAAAAAAAAAAAAAGACAAATTGCAGAAACAAATCGTTAACCCGACAAGTTCAACAACCTTATTTCACAACAAGACTACTTTCATCCTTTAACAAAGCAGTATCCTTCTTGTAATCCAATTGCCACGTCACCATTCCCTACAGCCGAGCCCTTGAACTTGTCGACAACGGAGCACTCTGCAAAACCAACAAACATATAAAAAAATCAAAACCCAATCTCAATTTAAACGAAAAAAATAAGAACCCACAAAAAAGTCGGTTCATGTTCTCACCAATGGGACGCCGTTCATGGCTCTTTCTTCTAGAAACCTCGATGGCTTATAAAACTGGCTGTATTTTTCAGACCATTTCTTGAGACTTGCATATATATGTTTAGCTCCAACCAAGTCTCCCCAAAACACAATACCACCACTACAACAAAAATAAATAAAAGGATTTTAAGATTCAAAAAAAAAACAAAAAAAAACAAGAATAAAAAATTTAAGTAATTAAACTAACCGATAAGATGGAAAACTCATCCCAAGAACCGATGCAACATCAAGATCAGATGCACGAACCACAACTCCTTCCTCTAAAACACGACATGCTTCATTTACCACCGGAAATAATATCATTTCCACTATTTCTCGATCGGTCACACTTATTGGCTGCCATAAATTATTTAAAAACGTTACAAGTTGTTTTATTATTTTTAATAAAATTTGTGCAATAAAATAGTACCTTTCCTCCAGGCATAATATTGACTAATTTTTTAGCTTCCTCTATAATCGGGAACACTTGGGGATCGGGTTTTGGCTTGCTACCCTTCTCATAAATGTAATACCCTTTTCCATTATTTTTACCTAAAACACCAATCGTCAATTAACAAAAGACATTTTAAAAGATTACAACAAATGAAGATAATCGTAAAATTACCATTCCGTCCGCTTTTAATCAAAAGATCAACTATCGGTGAGCGGAAAGTACGATCCGGAAAAGCATTAGCGAATTCTTTACCGACCGCAACTGCAACACCGTATCCCGCTAAATCCTGAAGCCTAAATTCAAAAAATCATAACAAATTCTTTTTATTTTTTATTTTTTAAGTATATGAAAGTGAAGGTGAAGAAACGTACTGAAAAGGGCCCATGGGGAGACCAAAGCTGCTGATTAATCTGTCAATTCGAAACAAATCTACACCCAAATGAAGCAAAATATGCGCTCCTTGTGTGTACGGAAAAAAAGTACGGTTAACAGCAAAACCGGTACAATTTCCAACAACAACAGGAGCTTTTTTAATGATTTTTCCAACTGTCATGAGGTCTAAAATCACTTGAGAAGATGTTTTTTCTGTTCGCACTATTTCCAGTAGGGGCATCACGTGAGCTGGACTGTAATAATCATTTAATAAAAACGTAAATGTTAGTTTAAAAAAATTGATGATGTTTTATGGATAAGAAAAATAAAGTGATGTGTGACCTGAAGAAATGTGCACCGATAACACGGTCTTGAGATTTAATTTTTTCTCCGATTAAATTGAGGTCAATGGTGGATGTGTTGGTTGCTAAAATGCAATGAGGGGGGCAGATTTTTTCGATTTCACTGAAGATTTTTTGCTTTAATGGAACATTCTCGATAACTGCCTGTAGTTTACAAAATAATGTTCGTATTTTACAAAATAACGTAAAGGAATTAGTAATGTATAATAATTAAAATAAATACATACCTCTATGACCATATCAACGTCTTTAAATTGTGAGTAGTCTAATACCCCACTAACCAATGACAATGCTTTTTCGCCTTGAGCCTGTGGTAATTTTTTTCTTGCCACCAGTCCTCGTACATTTGCTAAAAAAAGAAAGTCATTAAGGTAAAGCTTCTAGAAGATACTGATACGACTCCTTTCTATAAAAGATTCATTATTACTACCTTCTATTGTTTTTATTCCCTTTTGAAGATACTCATTGTTGATTTCCTTGAGAACAACTTTTATGTTACCAAGTATAAGGGCAGTTGCTATTCCGGACCCCATTAAACCTCCACCAATCACAGCCACTTTTTTCACGGGTCTTGGCTTTAGACCAACATCGGTGACTTTAGGTACCTGTAAATTTAAATAAATAAATAAAGATGGGATTTGTGGAAATTTGAATATTTAAAGAGAGAAGATGAAATATTTACATTAGAGAAAAGAATGTACCTTTGAGATTGCACGTTGTGCAAAGAATATATGAACAAGACCTTTCGATGTGTCTGAAACAACAAGCTCATTGAACACCTTGACCTCCTGATGAACAAAATTTTAAATATTTTTTTAGATTTTTGTGGGTGTTTTAATGTGTGTTTTGAAAGTTATCAGGTCACGTGATATTGAATAATCGGAATTTAGTAATGTTTTGTAATAAAACATGTTGCAAAAGATCGTGTTTGGATGTGATTTTGCTGCTTGAAATTGTTCCAACACTTTTGATGGTGTTGAGTGTACGGAAAATTTAGATTACTAGAACAAAGAGTTAATTATAAATGGTCCCTGTGATTTCTGATTTTTAGGATGTTTACTGTTTAGTCCAAAATTGAAACTTCTTTTTTTTTTTTTTTTTCAAATTTGGGCCTTGTTTCAAGGTTTCACATTGATTTTGGAAGGTTCCAGGACCAATATTGATGTGAAACCTTGAAATTAGGATCAACATTGAAAACGGTTTCAGTTTTGGACTAAACACAGTACAAATCAGAAAGCACGAGGACCTTTTTGTAACTTACTCTAGATAATATATGGGTATAAAAGTAATTGAGTAGATTACATTTTTGGTCCCCGAGTATAGTTGATTTTTGAAAATTTGGTCACAAAAGTTCTCATTACAATTTAGGTCCTTATTTGAGGTTCGGTCCCTGTGTATTGCTGATTTTTTGAAATTATGGTGACAAAAAAAGTCATTTTAATTGGAACATGGACAAAAAACATTACAAACCCCCAACTAAGGACCAAATTTGAAAAAACATCTACACTCAAGGACCAAAATGTAAGTTACTAGTATCAAACTACTTATCCAACCCCAAAAGAATCATATAATCATAAAGCAAAAGTAGGTTACCCTAATACTAAAAAAAACCATTTCTTGACACTTGAAATCACAATAATCACTTTTAAAACACAAAAAAAAAGTGTCATAAGACCAAAATACCTTCAAAACGCCTGCATACCCTCCATGAACAATACCTTCCTCAATGACATCAAGGCACGCTTGATGTTGGGGCAAATTAGGAAATGCGCGTTTGACATGTTGTCTAGCGCCATTAATAATTTCACGCGCTTCTGAAAGGGAACCGATTTTGTCTGTACGATGAAGTGACCGGACCCACGGTTTACGCGCCTCTGCAATGTCTAAAGCCCATTGCCTAGCCACTTTTAACAATTCTTGAGGGGGGACAATAGCATCAATTAGACCTAACTTTGACCCTTCTTCAGAAAGTATCGGTTTAGATGTCTACATAAAGATTCATAAATTAATATAACAAATTTATTTGAAAATCCATAATAAGTAAACAGTACTTGAAGTCAGAGAGACTCACCAACATCATATCAATCGCCTTTGACAATCCCAAAAGCCTAGGAAGTCTTTGGGTACCTTCAAAACCATATTCAAGTATCTAGTAAACTCCTTTTGTAGAATCATATTAACTTTGGTGTTGTTATTAAGGGTAAAATGGTCATTTACTTTGACCGGGATAGTTCATTTAGTCCAAAAAAGAAAGTCTTTGGGTACCTTCATACATGATTGTTTTTTTTACTTGATGCTAACAAAATATCCTAGTGGGTTAAGTTAGGAAATAGATGTCCTTTAACATTAAGTCATGATTTTATATTTAGTTTTCCTGAATTGCCCTTATTTTTCCCAATGAAAATCATATTTATATTGAAAATTATGAGTAATAGAGTAGATTTCATGCTTATATATTGAGTTATTCACTATTATTTGTGTGAATATCATACAAATTTCACATGCTCGTTATTTTTGTTTAATCCATTATATATGTAATATTAATTGTTTGAATTGATTTTATTATTTGAACTTACTTTAAAATCATGTTTAATTTAAGTTATTAATCATGTTATTTTTAATTTTTTAAAATTTTAATGGAACACGTATAATTTTACTTCATAACAGTTATTAAATAAATGGTCATTTGTTATTTGTCAAGTTTAAACATGAGGATAAAATAGTCATTTATTCAAATTCAGCCAATTCATTCAGACATTCAGTACAAAAAAGAAACAGTATACATATCTATATATTAATATATGTACCTCCAAAGCCGGGCATAACTCCAAGAGAGAGTTCAGGCAAGCCAAGTTGAGCTTTTGGAGCTGCAACACGGGCATGGCATCCCTGCAAAAAAATAAATAAATAATAAAATAAAAACGCATTTTTTTAAATAAAATTGTGAACACAATTTGACACACAAAAACTACAAACCATTGCAAGTTCTAAGCCACCACCGAGTGCAAGTCCTTGTACAGCAGCAACTATGGGTTTCTTGGCATCTAAGTTTACCCAAAAAAAAAAGAAAAAATAAATAACAATTTATGTAAAGGAATGAAGGGCTTGACACAAATAGTAATTGGGAAACTTTTAAGATGAAATTTATAAAGAAAAACCTTCAATTGTGTTGGTCACAAGGGCAACAGATACATCAGGGAGTTGAGATATGTCTCCTGTTTTGTGAACTTTCTGAAAAACATTGATGTCAAATCCACCGGAAAATCTCCCGTTTTTGCCTTCATAAAGTAAGAGAAATGAAATTAAGTCATAGAAGTTGATAAAAAAACATTAATCTGCAAGAACTTCATATTCAAAGATGTTTGTGATAAATTATTAACAAATGTTATATCGATTTTGATTCTTAAAACCACAAGGTTTGACATTAAAAGGTCCAAATATTATTCAATCATGTTGTCACAAGATTACTGGTTTAAAGTTAAAAATTGTGTCATTTCGTATCAAAACCTACTCATCTATGTTCTACCAAACAGACCCTAAATCAAAGAAAAGTCAATTTCAATGTAAAGGAATGGATTCAAGAAATGACAGGTCACTTTGTTTGTTCGGTTCTATCAAATAGACCCTACATAGATCAATTAAATGAATATTAAAGCTCGATTCAATAAATTACTGCCCACTTTTTTGGTTCGGCTTTACCAAATAGATTCAAGAGATTACCAGTCAAAACGATCGCTTTTACGTCGTCTCTCCGCATAGCCTCTGCAAATTTGTCCTTCAACCCACCAAGAACTTAACGGAAAAGAACACCCAAAATAAAACAAATAATTAATCATTGATATGAAATTAAGATGGATAAACAACTTAAAATCCCCAAACATAACTTCTCATAAGATCTATCTGGAGTGGAAATTACTTTTGGGAAACCCAATTGAAGTAAAGAAACTATATGTTTACAAGGTTTTTCGAAATCTCAATAGAATTAAAGGAACGATAAGCTTACTTGGGACAGCTAAGGCGTTGACAGGAGGGTTAGAGATGGTGATCAAAGCAACACCATCGGAACCAACCTCCATCGTAACGATTACCTCTGCCATTTCTGGTAGTTCTTGTTTAGCACACGAGTCTATGAAAGTCAATAAATAAGAAGGAAGAGCGATCACGTTATATGTATAGAGAGAGCAAAGGGGACACTCGAGTGTGAAATTGACCAAATGGAAGTTACCGGCGTACCGCACTTGTCTGGTTGTTGCCCGATTTTGAGTCGGTACACATTATGGGTTGGGGAAATTATAGCGTAATCACTTGGGCTCGCATATCAAGGCTTAATAGTTATTTTAATGGATAATCGCAATAATGACAAACATGTGAGTGGCTTTATATTCTCATCATATTTTAAAAAAAAAAATTAAATAAAAATCGAGAAATCATATATTCTTTTAATTTTTTCTCAAACTTATATCGTATACATATTAAATGATGGCAATTATTATATTTAATAAAAATAATAATATTTTAAAACATTTATCATCATTTAACATAAATAGAAGGATAAGTAGACAGAAAAATTAAGAGGAAATATAATTTCGCATATAAATCATATGTTTTATTTTTACAATATAGGAATATGTATTTGGCAATATATCGATGTATTTTGTATTATCTGGTTTATTCGGACGTTTTTGAAAGTTCTTTTATGGTCAAACCCATTCAAAAAGTAATTTCACACAATATGATTCGTTATAAAATTGGTAATCCTTTTATGTAAAGTGAATAATAACTAACCAAAGCAATTAGAGATGAATATGTTCCAATATAAACATGGAGATTTGATATAATGAATTTTCTATTTTAGTCGTTGTTTCCTGATTGGATTTTTGTTTTTGTATCTTTTTCTAGTTCAATTACAATGAAATCGATAAAAAACAATTTTTAGTATATTATGGTGTATTGTTATTGTGATTTTGCTATAAAAATGTTCATATAATACATTCAGTTGCCTATGTGAAGGGTCCTAGCCGTTGAGATGCGAAATTCTGTATAGGAAGTTCAAGTTCAAACATTACACACCTAAACTATTGTTAGCGTTCCGCAATAGACATGTTCGATATCGACCGTTTAAATGGTGTGACTTGCCCTATATAATATATATCTTATTACCTATATGTACATAGACAATAAGTCAACAATAACCTAAATTTGACTTTTAGTCAACAATAACCTAAATTTGACTTTTAGTCCCGCATTGGGAGTTTAGCAATTGAATTTGAAGTGTGGAATTCCATATATAATGTTTAATGTTCAAACTTTGCCCATCCAAACAATTGTTAGTGTTCAATGGTTGCACTTTATATATGTATTACCATTTTCATATTATTTTTGTTTATGATATTTCATAGCATATGCAAATGAACAAATAAAATAAGATACTCGAATAGATTTGTATTATTTTTCTTAACAACTTAATATATTATAGAACTTAATTAACTACAGAAGTAAAGTTAAGATAATTTTTAGGTTGCGAGGCAAAACAATTTCATATATGAATAAGGCGAGGATAATTCATAATTGCATGGGTAGTTAGCATACTCTTGTAACAATCACTACTTACGCAATGGTCAAAAAGTTTCCATAAAATACTACATTGGTACTCAACACAACAATGACCATGACCTACGACACATCTTACAACATGTGAACACACACACACACACAACCTATTATCGAGTAATGACAAAAGACATGTATATCCATACATGAAAAAGGGGCTTCAACAACTCAATACATACAAACAACCCGATTTGAACATTATCTTTACAAAATAAAAAAATACCATAGTTTGAAAACCAACTTTATAACATAAAACAATATCATGGTTTGAAGACCAATTTTTTAGATCAAACTTGGTTTAATAGCAAAATGGCTTCATATATAGTATATAATATTCTCAGTTAACAAATAAACATAATTCACAAACATTTCAATAACATTTTCACATAGTATACACATAATTATAACCACCGACAAACTTAGAATAACAACTAAACCATAAAAATACCATATATGATGCCATAATATTGCATGCACACACACTAATATGGTGTTCATGTTAGATATATATGACCATTAGCAAGTTGCATGTGTGAAATAAGGGAATGCAATGGAATATTAAACATGGTTATCAAATAATTAAGCTTATATGATGTGTTGGGAACATGAGTTCTTGATTATTGTGAAATTGAGTCAAAAAACACTGATGTGGTGTTCATGTTGGATATATGACCATTAGAATGTTTTATAAATGATGTAATACAAGTGAGGTTCATAATGGGTATTAGTCCTTGCAAGTAGGTTGCTTATATTAGACACAAGAACCAAAGTTTGTTGTTATTTTAGGTATGTGGTCATTCACACGACTCGTGTAGTTTTAGTCTAATTCCAAACTGTTGAAAATTAAAAATATACGAAAACTCGGGGGTTTTCCGGTCCAAGATCTTTCGCTCAACAATAAACGAAGATATATACATAAATTAAGTGCTAACATATAAAGGAACAATGTGGAAAATATAAATGACTTGAAACATGAAGTTGCGAAATATTAAATAAATTGTAAAAAACATATTAGACCATGATTTATGCATCTAATTATGTAAATGATTGTATTAGGTTGTAGTTACTCTATATATAGGGCTGTCCTTTGTACACGTAAATTATTCAATACAATCTTCAATCATATACAACTGTTATGGTATCAGAGCCCTTCTTCCTTTTTCGACAGCCCTAAACCTTAAACTGCTGACAACCCTTCTTCCTTTTTCGATCACAATTGAATCTGTCAACAATGGTTGTTGCATCATGCACTACAACAGAGAAAACCATCCATAATTCCCATAAATTCGGGTTTAAACTTACACCTTCCAATCATGGACACTGGAAAACCATGATCAAACTGTAAGAACCCGCGAAAAAAAAAATTTGTAATAAAATGTTAAATAATTATGTGTAATAATAAACTATGAAAGAAAAGGGCAAATTGGTCTTTTGCCATATTTTGAACTTTAATGTAAAATATTTTTGTAATTATGGGTATTAATGTAAGAAATTAAAGTATGGTGTAATAAAATTTCAAATATGGTGCCAAATTGGAAGAAAAGAAACTAGAGGGTTGAAATGAAAAATTGGGAGCTATAAATAGGAGACAAGTCTCCCCAAGTCTCCAGAAGTTGTAGAAGCATCGGGAGAGAGCGAGAGTGAGCGAGAGTTGAGCAGAGTTTGAAGGTTCACGGGATTAGAAGCCAAGTTTTGAAGCTTGAGAAAGAATCCTTCAATAAAAAGGTTAGTAATTAAGCTTTCTAACCTAATTCCCTATGTGTTCTTCACGGGACAAGTTGGAATCTGAAGTTATAGCCATGATCCAAGTTGTTCCTATGATTCTTTCCATCTAAACAAGTTCAAATCACTCGACAAACACACAAACCTCAAGGGTGTTGTGGAATTGTCAAAAATTGGGGTTTTGAGCTTATGAACTCTACCCACGGGTTCATGAGATTCAAAGCTAATTCCAGTGTTTTCATTAAGTCTTAGGAATCACTTAGGATGTATTAAGACATCCCCAAGTGATTAATTTTGAAAATTGGTGTTTTTGGGTGTAAAATGCTAAAAACGGGATTCTATGGAATTGAAGTAGGAATTAGTTGTTTCTATGGGTTAAAACCTGATGTAAACTGAAGGTTTTAGTCATAGAATGATATAAATTGGTTAGGCTAAGTATTAAGGACTTAATGGACCAAAACAGGGGGCTGCAGAACGAAAATCGGACCCGAAAACAGCCCAGCAGGATTACACGGCCGTGTAATCTGCAAGGGCAACATTACACGACCGTGTAATATTTTGAAAATGGTAATTAGCCAGTAAAATTACACGGCCGTGTAATTTTCAAAGCATATATTACACGACCGTGTAATCCACTAAGGAGGGATTTTGAGTTTTTTTTTGGAAATTGGGGTTAGACTTGTCCGTTTGACCTCAAATTTTAAACATAAGTCCCTTATGGTCCAAAACTTTGTAGAAAATTGTCGGAACCGAAATACGACCTCCCGAGGGTACTGTAGTAAAATACGTGTATTTCGGGAAAATTTACAAACTAAAGAAAATTATTATAATGAGAGTTTTAGCCTAATTATGACCCGTAGTTGCATTGTATGGCACTCTTGTGCTGTAAAGTTGGTTATTATATATATAAATTGAGTATAAATATATATTTCGTATATAATAGGTGGTGGCTCTAATAGAATTGATCAAGCGAAAGATAAAGGAGTCCACGAAGCTAAGTAACTTCTAGGTAACCGAGGTGAGTATTATGTGGATTTTTGAAGTACATAGCAAAATGAATTTTTGTTCAAAAATGTTTTTGGAGTCAAAATGGTTTTAAGGCTTTAAAAGTATTTATGAAAAATATGCTTATAACATGTATAAAGAAAGAGAATCAGAAACACAGTGAATTAATAATGTGATTGGCCCCTGAAAATGAGTTGCTTAGTATCCGGATAAAGACCACTGCCTGCTGCGGTAGGGGTGGCAATAAGACACTACTGGGATGGTACATCCCGTCGCGAAGTAGTTGTCTTACCTTGATAGATGAATTCGTTTCATACTATTGGGGAAGTAGTTATACGGGTGCGTCTCGTATAAAACCTACGGGTGCGCTCGTAGGAATGTACCATCACAAAATAAGGAATACCCATGGGTGCGCTCATAGGAAATAAAGATTTGAAAAGAATTTAAAGAGTAAAATTATTATTGGATAACTGTTTTAGGTCTAAACCCATAATGCTCACGATACATTATGTCTCACGTATTGTTTTTTTTTTAAAATGCTATGTACTCAGGTAAGCAGGAAGGGCGTTAGAAGAGTCGGGTGTGGGACCGTAGCTTCTGTTGTATAACAATGTAAAATAACAAGTTTGAACTGTGGTTATGATGCAAATTTGTGATACCCCGATTGTAAAATAAAAGTTTAATGGTTTGTATGACTAAATATTTGTTATATAAGTTTGTAAAAAAAAATTGTGAAAAAAATTAGGGTGTTACAATTTGGTATCAGAGCCATGGTTTAAGCGAATTAGGTTGGGTAACCATCATAGGCTTAAACTATTGGATTAATAATAAGTAAAGTAGTAGTACTAGGTACTAACTAACGGGGTAGAGTCGGTAATTTATAACGTTGGAATCCACAGAAACCGACGAATCAGGGGAGTCTTGTGATAACATCAGAGCCAAAGCATATAGGTGGTTAAAATAATATTGGGCCCGTATTATTGTAACCACATGATATTCCTTGGAAATGGTAAAGTCACGAGGGAGCCTGAGGAATTTGGCTGTGGAAATTAGTAGAGATATACTTGGGAACGCAAGTTCCATAGGAAGATCACATGCTACAGCTTTCGGATATATACAGATAAATATATTTATGCGGAATAATAAACGTAAATCTTATTCATTTTATATAGTAAATGGAGAGAGGTGATCATAACCTTTCGAGTGAAGGACGGGCAGCAAGTCATACCCCGTCCCATGAGGGTAACCCTGTTGATGATGAGGTTAATATGGGTCCTAACCCAAATCCAATACCGCAACCTCCACCTGTGACTTTGGAGGCTATACAAAATCTCATCAGCAATTTAAAGACAGAAATGCGGGAAGATATGCGTCAAATGTTGAATACTCGGCTGGGAGAACCGCACCCTAATCCTTCAGCGGATGATGCCTCTTGGAGACCCACTAATGGAGATTCAGTTACAGAAGAGGATAGTGTGGGGACAGAAGACAAGAAGAGACGTTCTTTCAAAACTTTCCTGGCATGTAAACCAACCGAATACTATGGAAGTTTTGAGCCCAAAGTTACGATGCGATGGATACGGGAGACGGAGCAAGTACTGGAGGTCAGCAAATGTCATGAGAAAGACAAGGTCTATTATGCCTCGCGAATGTTGAAAGATGATGCACTAGTCTGGTGGAATACTTTATACGAGCTGGTTGGAAAGGATGTAATTTATAAATGGTCATGGACCGAATTCACTACTCGCCTGAAGAATAAATATTGTCCCCTTCGGGACATAGAAAAACTTGAAGACGAATTCCTTACCTTAAAGAAGGGGAGTATGACAATTGCTGAGTACACTAAGAAGTTTAGCGATATGCTTCCATTTGTGGGCAACATTTACAATACGGAGCGGGCACGAATCAACTGTTACGTGAAAGGCCTACCTTGGGAGTATGAATTGGAAGTGAAACGGGCGGTAACAATGGATGAGGCATTCGTGGCAGCAAGAAATGTTGAAGATGTGTGGAAGAGGAGAACAATGGAGAGGCAAGCCTCTGGGGATAAACGTAAATTCAGTGACGGGAGCAGTAGTTGGAATAAGAAGGGGAAGTCGGTGGTGATGTCGAGCAAATAGGGCAGTCGGAAGACGTGTGACAAATGTGGGAAAGAGCATACAGGCGAATGTAAGACGGGAAGCACAGCCTGCTTTAACTATGGAAGAACGGGTCATAAAGCTAAGGAATGTACCTATCCGAAGCTCAGCGAAGTCGAGTGTTTCTCATGTCACGAAAAGGGACACTATAGTTTCAACTGTCCGAAGAAGGGTGGCGAGACAATGGTATCAACTGCGCAGAAAAAGACGGAGCCTCAAAAGGTGAAGACTCGCGCCTTCCAACTCACCCGGGAGGAAGCAAAGGAGACACAAGACGTGGTCTCAGGTACCCTATTAATTAACCAGATGCCTGCTTACGTATTATTTGATTCTGGCGCTACATGTTCATTTGTGTCCCATGAGTTTGACCAAAAATTCAATGTACCGTTAGAACCATTAGATCATATATATGAGGTTAAACTGGCGAGTGGCAAGAAGGTGGAGATAAAACATATGTACCGTAGCTGTGAACTGAGTATAGACGATCAGAAATTCTCGTTGAACCTCCTTCCAATTGGAGTGAAGACTTTTGATGTTGTCATTGGTATGGATTGGCTTGGAGCCAATGATGCGAAAATTTCATGTGGAAAGAAGATAGTGTCGGTGAAAATTCCGGATGGTAGCAAAGTATATGTTTATGGTGAAAAACCCAAGAGGATGTCAAGTTTGATTAGTGCAGCGAAAGTCAGAAGATGTTTGGTGAAAGGATGTTTGTCCTATGTGGCGTATATAATGATGGAAGATAAAGTGAAGAAAACAGTAAATGACATCGATGTGGTGAGAGAATACCCCGAAGTATTTCCAGACGATCTACCTGGTTTGCAACCCGAGAGACAAGTAGAATTCCGAATTGACCTTGTACCTGGAGCTTCTCCTATCGCTCGTGCTCCATACCGTTTGGCCCCGACCGAAATGCGGGAGTTGATGTCACAATTATAGGAACTGCTTGATAAAGGCTTCATACGCCCCAGTGTGTCGCCTTGGGGTGCACCGGTGCTGTTTGTTAAAAAGAAGGATGGTACGATGCGAATGTGCATTGACTATCGTGAGCTTAACAAAATTACCATTAAAAATCGTTACCCGTTACCACGTATAGACGATCTGTTTGACCAATTGCAAGGTGCTGATTATTTCTCAAAGATTGACCTCCGATCTGGATATCATCAGGTGCGCGTAAGAAACGAAGATATTGAGAAAACTGCTTTCCGTACTCGCTACGGGCATTATGAATTCCTGGTCATGCCTTTTGGTTTGACGAATGCCCCGGCAATCTTCATGGATTTAATGAATCGGGTGTGTAAACCGTTCCTTGATAAGTTTGTTATTGTCTTTATTGATGACATTCTTATTTACTCGAAGAATGCAGAGGAACACAAGAGTCATCTGAGAACGGTACTGGAAGTTTTAAAGAAAGAGAAGCTATACGCGAAATTCACGAAGTGTGAATTTTGGCTGAGAGAAGTGCAATTCCTTGGACATGTTGTCTCAATCCAAGGCATTAAAGTTGATCCAGCAAAAGTGGAAGCAGTAATGAAATGGGAGATTCCAAAAACCCCGACAGAAGTGAGAAGTTTTCTTGGACTCGCCGGGTACTACTGACGATTTATCCAAGATTTTTCACGAATTGCAGTACCTCTTACAAAGCTAACAAGAAAAGGGGTAAAATTTGAATAGGGGCCGGAACAAGAGAAAGCGTTTGAACACTGAAAGAGACATTATGTGATGCGCCGGTTCTTACCTTGCCGGAGGGAACCGAAGATTTCGTGGTGTACAGTGATGCCTCGAACAGAGGATTGGGTTGCGTACTAATGCAGCGGGGAAAAGTGATAGCGTACGCTTCTCGTCAATTAAAAGAACCAGAAACAAGATATGCAACTCACGATTTGGAACTGGCAGCAATTGTGTTTGCATTAAAAATCTGGAGGCATTACCTATACGGAACAAAGTGCACCTTGTACACGGATCACAAAAGTCTGCAGTATGTATTCTCACAGAAGGAACTTAATATGAGGCAAAGTAGGTGGCTGGAGCTGATAAATGACTATGACTGTGAAATCGCCTACCACCCAGGGAAAGCAAATGTGGTAGCAGATGCTTTAAGCAGAAAGTTTCACGAAAAGAAAAGTCAAGAAAGGTTGATGCAGATAGAACTGAAATCAAGTCTAATAGAAAGAATTAAAGACGTGCAAAATCAAGTATTGGAAAGAGGTGACTTGAAGAAGGAAAAGCTGGGAAAGGATTTGGTATTTGGAGAAAATACGCAAGGATTGAAGACAGTCAAAAACCGCGTATGGGTACCAAAAGCTGGTGGAATCAGAAAGTTGATTCTAGAAGAATCCCATAAGTCAAAGTATTCCATTCATCCGGGAAGTACGAAAACTTATCGGGATCTCAAAGAACAGTATTGGTGGCCGGGAATGAAGAAAAGAATAGTCAAGTATATTTCCAAATGTGCAACTTGTGCACAGGTGAAGGCGGAACATCAAGCCCCGTATGGAAATACTCAACCTCTGCAAATTCCGGAGGGAAAATGGGAAGACATAACCATGAATTTCATAGTTGGGTTGCCAAGAACTAGAAGAGGTCATAATTGTATATGGGTCATTGTTGACCGCTTGACCAAGAGTGCAATGTTTTTGGCAATTAAAGAAAATACACAATTGGAAACATTGGCGCAGATATACAGAGATGAAGTAATAAGACTTCATGGAGCTCCCTTGTCAATCGTGTCGGATAGAGACCCACGATTTACCTCAAAATTGTGGGAGGCGCTACAGGAACGAATGGGGACAAAAATTAAAATGAGTACAGCTTATCATCCCCAGACAGACGGGCAAAGTGAACGAACCATTCAGACCGTAGAAGATATGCTACGATCGTGTGTTTTGGATTTTGGTGGAAATTGGGACGAGCACTTGCCATTGGTGGAAAGTGGAGTTTTCTTATAACAATAGTCATCATTCCAGTATTGGAATGCCACCCTTTGAAGCTCTATATAGCAGAAAGTGTAGAACCCCTTTGTGTTGGTTGGAAGCGGGGGAGACTAAAATAACTGGACCAGAAATCGTGAGAATAACAAACGAAAAGATAAAAATAATTCAAGCTAATATGAAAGCTGCTCAGGATAGGCAGAAGAGTTATGCAGATTTGAAAAAGAGACCTTACGATTTGAAAGAAGGTGATCTGGTGATGCTCAAAGTATCACCGTGGAAAGGTGTGGTAAGATTCGGAAAAAGAGGTAAACTGAGTCCAAGATATATTGGACCCTTCAGGATTTTAAAACAAATTGGAGAACAAGCGTTCAAGTTAGAATTACCACACGAACTGAGTGGTATACATGATACGTTCCATGTATGTTACCTAAAAAGGTACTTTGGAAATAGTGAGCTTGTTGTCCCGTTGAGAGACTTAAAAGTAGAAGCCCCGAATAAGCTAATAGAAGAACCAGAAGCAATGTTGGAAGTGAGAACCAAGAAGTTGAGAAATAAGGAAATTGACTTAGTTTTGGTCAAGTGGAAGCACTCGTCGGGATCAGATTTAACTTGGGAAACTTTAGAAGACATGAAGAAAAGATACCCGAATTTCACGAATTACGAAGAGATTCCGAGGACGGAATCCTCTTAAGCGGGAGAGGTTGTAAGAACCCGCGAAAAAAAAATTTGTAATAAAATGTTAAATAATTATGTGTAATAATAAACTATGAAAGAAAAGGGCAAATTGGTCTTTTGCCATGTTTTGAACTTTAATGTAAAATATTTTTGTAATTATGGGTATTAATGTAAGAAATTAAAGTATGGTGTAATAAAATTTCAAATATGGTGCCAAATTGGAAGAAAAGAAACTAGAGGGTTGAAATGAAAAATTGGGAGCTATAAATAGGAGACAAGTCTCCCCAAGTCTCCAGAAGTTGTAGAAGCATCGGGAGAGAGCGAGAGTGAGCGAGAGTTGAGCAGAGTTTGAAGGTTCACGGGATTAGAAGTCAAGTTTTGAAGCTTGAGAAAGAATCCTTCAATAAAAAGGTTAGTAATTAAGCTTTCTAACCTAATTCCCTATGTGTTCTTCACGGGACAAGTTGGAATCTGAAGTTATAGCCATGATCCAAGTTGTTCCTATGATTCTTTTGTAACACCCGGCTTTTAAAACAAAACACCCCTGAAAAATTTTTCATTTAAAACCATAACAAAGGGGTATATTTTAATAAAAACGGGTACAAGCGTATCAAGGAGAGTATAAAATACCGTAGTCTCCTTTGAAGCCGGGCTGCTACTGACAGCATCTAAGAGTCCTACTTCTCGAGTCACGGACTCCATCTATTCCCCTATCAGGATCATGCTAACCTGCAGGGACATTTAACAAACGGTATGAGCTACAAAGCTCAGTGAGTAATCATTCCTGCAAATAACACGTATAAAATACAATCATGTATTTGTCTGGATATCGAATCCAAACTCCTAGCCTTACTGGCTGGCCAAATATCTTCTAGGATTTCACATCCTAATCTATAACCATACAGGCTGAATCACAAAACCTGTAATTATTAAGCTACGTCAGTTATTTGCACATTTAATCATATTTAACCATTTCTGTTCCATGGTTCTTAGTCACAATGGACTGCATCGTATTTCATGGCTGTTCAAGCCACACCCTGTGTCATAGCTATATAAGCTGCACCAAAACAATATCCATACATATAAATCATAGCCTGGAAGCCGCATCAGCTGGGTTTAATAACCCGATATCATAGCCAAAAGGCCGCACCATGTACCTGTAACAATATCATAGCCAAAAGGCCGCATCGGAGACATATCCCGAAGGCCGCACCGGAGTCATAGCTCGAAGGCCGCATCGGTTAGATATGGCTCACGGGTTAGCCCGCTGTTGCCGTGGCTCACGGGTTAGCCCGCTGTTGCCTAGGCTCACGGGTTAGCCCGCTGTTGTCTATATAAATTTAACTCCTCGGAATAAACTGTGGCTCACGGGTTAGCCCGCTGTTGACTAGACTCACGGGTTAGCCCGCTGTTGTCTATATAACAGTTTACATAGATATATTGACTCACAGTTCTGTTCTTGTCTATTATAGACTCACAGCTTATCTGGTCTTGTCATTTTATTGACTCACAGTTCCGTTCTTGTCTATTATAAACTCACGGCTTATCTGGTCTTGTCATTCATAGTGTATATATATATGTATTGACTCACAGCTCCGTTCTTGTCATCGCAATGACTCACGGATTATCTGGTCTTGTCTTTTACACATATTTTAACACTTGTCGTTTTCGTCCCTCGAAGCTGTTTCAACCTGTAACAATTCAATCATCATATATCACATATGATATCAGTGAGATTACTCACCTGGATACTAGCTGCGTTTCAATTTCGGTTGTTTCTTGCCTTTGCGTGCACCACAACCATTTTGTCCCATACCTATTTATCCATTTATATACCAAATGATAATAGGTTAATAATCATCTAAATTGACTCTAATACACTAGAGTTCATTACAATATCATTACAAACAATGCCTAGTTAATAAACTTTCCGTTTACTAACTTTTTATGAATTTACTATTCACCGAGACATTCGAATCGATCTACAGTGCCCCCGAGGGGTCGAAAACTCGTTATAAAAATTTTCCCAAACTTTTCAGACCATAACGAGCCTATGGTCCAAATTTGAGCTAAAACGGACAAGCCAAGCAAAAGTTAGCGTTTTTGATTCCCTGCCTGGCCTCTGCTCGGAGGCGCACTGCGCCTAGGGGAGGGCGCACTGCGCCTGGGCGCACCCCGCCTGGCTTCTGGGCGCACTGCGCCTAGCGGCAGTGCAGGTCCCCTGGCCAGTCGCGATTTATGCACTGTAGCTTGCAGATTTGGTCCATTAAGTCCTTATTCCAGTCCTTAATCGTTTGGGGTTTGTTCCTAGGCTAAAACCTTATACTTTAACAAGGTTTTCAACCATTCAAAACAACTAAATCAATCAAAATGAAGAATTAGGGTTCTTAATTCTAACAACCCCAAAACTTCAAATTCATCATAAATAGCAATCTACTTCCATTTCCTTGAACTAAGTCCTTATTAGCATGACTTAATGGAAGTATTACATCAATTTAAACACATAATTACAACTGAAATTTACATATTTCAGTCTCTATCAAACCCATCAAGAAAACCTCAAGAACTTGGCTAGAAATCAAGTTTACTAACCTTAATTAGCTTAGGAATCACCAATTCCAAGCCATAGTTCTAATTCCTTGCTTCAATCCTTCAAGATTTCCAGGTTTTTGCTCTCAAAATCTTCTCCCGTTGCTGCACAAATGGTCAGTCAAAGAGAGAGTCAACTCTCTCTTATTTATACCACAAAACTTTACAATTTTGGTCCTAAAGTTCATTTTCTTGAACTTTGACCACAAAATCAAGTTTTATTACAATAAAACTTTCATTTCTTACATTTTTGCCACAACCAACAATATTTTTCATTTTTGGTCCCTCGCATGGTCAAATGACCAAAATACCCTTTTATGGTAAAACGACCAAAAATCCGTTTTTATAACATTTTAAGTCCAAAACTCAAAATATTATTTCAAACTAAATACTTTTCTGTCCAAAAGACCAATTTACCCTTCCAAGGTAAAATGACCAATTTACCCTTTTATTATAATTATATAATAAAACGTGTCTTGGCGTTACATCTTTCCATCTAAACAAGTTCAAATCACTCGACAAACACACAAACCTCAAGGGTGTTGTGGAATTGTCAAAAATTGGGGTTTTGAGCTTATGAACTCTACCCACGGGTTCATGAGATTCAAAGCTGATTCCAGTGTTTTCATTAAGTCTTAGGAATCACTTAGGATGTATTAAGACATCCCCAAGTGATTAATTTCGAAAATTGGTGTTTTTTGGTGTAAAATGCTAAAAACGGGATTCTATGGAATTGAAGTAGGAATTAGTTGTTTCTATGGGTTAAAACCTGATGTAAACTGAAGGTTTTAGTCATAGAATGATATAAATTGGTTAGGCTAAGTATTAAGGACTTAATGGACCAAAACAGGGGGCTGCAGAACGAAAATCGGACCCGAAAACAGCCCAGCAGGATTACACGGCCGTGTAATCTGCAAGGGCAACATTACACGACCATGTAATGTTTTGAAAAGGGTAATTAGCCAGAAAAATTACACGGTCGTGTAATTTTCAAAGCATATATTACACGACCGTGTAATCCACTGAGGAGGGATTTTGAGTTTTTTTTTTGGAAATTGGGGTTAGACTTGTCCGTTTGACCTCAAATTTTAAACATAAGTCCCTTATGGTCCAAAACTTTGTAAAAAATTGTCGGAACCGAAATACGACCTCCCGAGGGTACTGTAGTAAAATACGTGTATTTCGGGAAAATTTACAAACTAAAGAAAATTATTATAATGAGAGTTTTAGCCTAATTATGACCCGTAGTTGCATTGTATGGCACTCTTGTGCTGTAAAGTTGGTTATTATATATATAAATTGAGTATAAATATATATTTCGTATATAATAGGTGGTGGCTCTAATAGAATTGATCAAGCGAAAGATAAAGGAGTCCACGAAGCTAAGTAACTTCTAGGTAACCGAGGTGAGTATTATATGGGTTTTTGAAGTACATAGCAAAATGAATTTTTGTTCAAAAATGTTTTTGGAGTCAAAATGGTTTTAAGGCTTTAAAAGTATTTATGAAAAATATGCTTATAACATGTATAAAGAAAGAGAATCAGAAACACAGTGAATTAATAATGTGATTGGCCCCTGAAAATGAGTTGCTTAGTATCCGGATAAAGACCACTGCCTGCTGCGGTAGGGGTGGCAATAAGACACTACTGGGATGGTACCTCCCGTCGCGAAGTAGTTGTCTTACCTTGATAGATGAATTCGTTTCATACTATTGGGGAAGTAGTTATACGGGTGTGTCTCGTATAAAACCTACGGGTGCGCTCGTAGGAATGTACCATCACAAAATAAGGAATACCTATGGGTGCGCTCATAGGAAATAAAGATTTGAAAAGAATTTAAAGAGTAAAATTATTATTGGATAACTGTTTTGGGTCTAAACCCATAATGCTCACGAGACATTATGTCTCACGTATTGTTTTTTTTAAAATGCTATGTACTCAGGTAAGCAGGAAGGGCGTTAGAAGAGTCGGGTGTGGGACCGTAGCTTCTGTTGTATAACAATGTAAAATAACAGGTTTGAACTGTGGTTATGATGCAAATTTGTGATACCCCGTTTGTAAAATAAAAGTTTAATGGTTTGTATGACTAAATATTTGTTATATAAGTTTGTAAAAAAAAAATTGTGAAAAAAATTAGGGTGTTACACAAACCCTTCCTTATTACCAATGGTCTATATGTCTACATTGACGACTCTCTTCCTTGCCCATCCCAAACCATTACTACTAGTACCTCCTCAACATCTGCCACAGGAACACCGTCTCCCACTCAACAACCAAATCCGGATTACTTGGCATGGGTTTCCAATGATGCTCATGTTCGCATGCTCCTGCTATCAACGATCTCCAAATCTTCTTTCAAACATGTACAAGGTGAAACTTCTCGTGATCTATGGCTTTCTTTGGAACGTGCTTACGCCCCACACACATCTTCTCGTGAATACACTCTACGAACCCAACTTCTCAAAGATGGAAATGAAACCTGATGAAACATCTGCTGACTATATCACACGAGCCCAAGAATATAATGATGCACTGGCAAACATTGGTCCAACCATGTAAGAAAATGATGTTGTTAGCCTAATTATTTATGGCCTCCGGGAAGAATACAACATCTTGAAACCCACTCTTTTTGCTCGACACCCTCCTGTCACTCTCCTTGAATTACCTGGGCAAATGGAAGTTACCAGCGTACCACACTTGTTTGGTTGTTGCCCGATTTTGAGTCGCTGCACATTATGGGTTGGTAAATTATAGCATAATCACTTGGGCTCGCATACCAAGGCCTTATACATATTTTAATGGATAATCGCAACAATGACAAACATGTGAGTGGCTTTCATCATATTTTTTAAAGAAAGTAAATAAAAATCGTATATATTTCATTTTTGCAATATTGGAATATGTATTCGACAATATATCGATGTATTTTGTATTATCTGGTTCTTTCGAACGGATTTTAAAGTTCTTTTATGGTGAAAACCATCCAAAGAGTTATTTCGCAGAATATGATTCGTTACAAAATTGGTAATCATTTATGTAAAATATATGGAGTATGATTGTCTTGTTAGATCATTCAATATGTTTAGGTAATTTTTGTTAGTATTGCAAATACATAAGGGTGCATAAGTGAATAATGGGTAACACAAGCAATTAGAGATGAATATGTTTCAATATAAACATGGAGATTTGATATGATGAATTTTCTATTTTAGACGTTGTTTCCTGATTGGATCTTTGTTTTTCATTTTCCTTTTTCTAGTTCAATTACAATGAAATCGATAAAATAAATAAATTTTACTATATTGTGGTTTATCGTTATTTTGTGCTTTTGCTATTAAAACATGTTCATATAATATATACGGTAAGCCTTGCGAATGGCCCTGGCCGTAAAGGTGCGAAATTTACTATAGAAGGTCCAAGTTCAAATATTACACACTTAAAATATTGTTAGTGTTCCGCAATAAGCAGGTTCGACATGGACTGTTCAAATGGTGTGACTTACCCTATATAATACATCTGCTTAGCTGAATATATAGACAATAATTCAACAACAACCTAAATTTGATTTTTAGCGCTGCAATGGGAGCCTAACAGTTGAATTTGAAGTGCAGATTCCATATAGAATGTTTAGGGTTCAAGCTTTACACGTCCAAACTATTGTTAGTGTTCCATTATTGCACGAATTGTCTAGATGTTGCACTTTATATATGTATTCGAATTTTCATATCATTTTTGTTTTTGAATACTTTATATCATGTGCAAATGAACAAATATAATAAGATACTTGAATAGATTTGTAATGTGTTTCTTAACAAGTTAGATAACTATATAAGTAAATTCAGGATAATGTTTAGGTTGCATTGCAAAACAATTTCATATATGAATAATGTGAGGATAATTCATAAACTAATGGGTAGTTAGCCCGCTATTCCATATAGTATGTTTAAGGTTCAAACTTTACACTTCCAAATTATTGTTAGTGCTCTATTCTTGCACAAATTGTCAAGATGTTGCTCTTTATATGTGTATTGGCATTTTCATATTATTTTTATTTTTGAATATTTCATATCATCTGCAAATGAATAAATATAATAAGATAATAGATTTGTATTATGTTTCTTAACAACTTAATTAACTATAAAAGTAAAGTCAGTATAATTTTTAGGTTGCTCGGCAAAACAATTTCATATACGAATAAGTTGAGGATAATTCATAAACTAATGGGTAGTTATGACACTCTTGTAACAATCGTTACTCAATAATGGTCAAAAGGTTTCCATAATACTGCATGGTACTCAACACAAAAATGACCATGACCTAACAACACATCTTACAACATGTGAACACATACCCATTAAAATGTTTTATAAATGATGTAATACAAGTGAGGTTCACATTAAGTATCAATTCTTGCAAGTAGGTTGCTTATATTAGACAAACAACCGAAGTTTGTTGTTATTTCAGGTCTGTTGTCATTCATACGGCTCGCATGGATTTAGCCTAATTCCAAATAGCTCATATGGCCTCTATATCAGAAAATACTTATATTTTTATGGCACACAGCCTGTATGAAGATCATGTCTTACTCCACGTGGACCATCTGGTAACTTGCCTCCAAAAATTGACTTGAAACCCAACTTTTTCATTTTTTACATTAGTTCTAAAATTGATAAAAAAAATTTAGGGCACTATTTATAGCATGTTTTAGGATTTATAGAACCATGAAATTCTATAAAAGTCTCAAAGTTGATTAAGAGGTATAACTCTTGAAATAAGATGTCATGATTGATTTGGGAGAAATTTTAGGTTTTTAAACCTATACATCGGGATCATTTTGACATGTTTAGAAGCTAGAGTGGCAAAAGAGAAAGTTACAATTAGTTGGTCAAGCTTCCCAAGGTGAGTTTATAGAGATCTTTTCCCAATATGGGTCACATGTTAAAATACTTTTATGTCATGCTACTTATGTTTATCAAATGTAATATGTTTAAGGCAATGTTTGGTGTGCCACAACTAGCTAATAAGCTAGTTTATTTTTGTGCTTTTTAAGGTTGACATGTTTAGCAAGCCAAAAAGTAGCTTTAAGCTATTTTAAAAAAAAACTACTTAGACTAGCATTTCAACGAGCTTATAGAGCTTTTTAAGAAACTTTTCTAAATATATGATTAATTAATTATAAAAATATCATTTTTACATATATTTTTATGTTATTTTAATTTCTTGGCTAACTTATCACTACTTTTAACCAAACACCATTTTTTATCAGCTATCAGCTAGCTTTTTAGTTAAGTCTGTGAAACGTTGTCTAGATGATTACTAGCACAGGCTATGAAATCCCAGGTATATTATCTATTTCTTTTTCCATATTGCATATGACATTGGAATGTGAGTGTGTGTTATTGAAAATTCATAATATGCTTGAGTTGTGTAGATGGAATGTTACTTATTTCCTTGATGGAACATACTCCTAAATGGGAGGGAACCCGTGAACAAGCTCCTAAACAAGGCAACAACCTTAGGAGCCATGTGCTTTGAGCATTCATCTCCTTTAGCTTAACCCTTACATTACATTATTGCCTTGAAACATATATTTTGGCATCTCGTATCTATTGTTCAATTTTCATGATTTCCTCTTGCATATCTTTTATCTATTTCTCATTTTCCTTGACTTGAGATTTCATGTAACCATTTTATCCCTTGTTATGCGAACATTGTAAAATTGTCTGCCAACTTCTTTTTCTTTGGTCATTATATCCTCTTTCATCTCATCAATAACCCTCCATGCTTTAAGTTCATTAGAGGTAGAAGTAACAGAGCGGATGAACTTGTGGGTGATTTTTGAAAACTCCCTTAGTGGAGAGGAGGAGGAAGACATTTTTCCACAAAACAAATGTTTATGTTTTCAAAGCGTTTGAAAGTTTGATATGAATTTATTGTATGTTTACACTATTTATGTAGAAGTTTGCAATGTAACACCCCTTTCTCAAACCATAATTTAATACGGTTTACATTACAAAATTATCTTACAACTTGTGACTATGAAAAAGTCACTTAAATTTTTTTTTTACAAACTTTATTCTCAAGGGGATATTACAGACTTAATACAGAAACCATAATTCAAACTTATCTGTATCTTACACTGGTCCCAACTTCAACTCCTGCTCCTTTCACCTAAGTACATAGCATTTAAAAAAAACTAATACGTGAGACATAAAGCCTCGTGAGTAATATGGGTTTTATACCCAAAACTTTTCTGCTTAAAACTTGAAATATAAACAAGTAAACTGCTTAGAATTTATTTTCATAATAAATCTCAAAATACTTTCTTTCTGAAAAACTGCTTCTTTTCTCAAAACTGTTTTCTTCTTTAAAACTGATCTCTTTCTTTAAAACTGCTTTCTTTCTTAAAAACTGCTTTCTTTCTCATTTTCTTGTGACCAACTGAAACTCATGAATTAGTTTATTTTAATTCATTTTACTAACTCCCCTCGCGGGACAGAACGGATCTACCCGCAAGGTTATGCTATCGCTGTCTCCCCTTTATGAATTGGAACAGATCCAAACACAAAGGGTCTGCTAAGCTAGACAACTACTTCGCGACGGGAGGTACCACCCCAGTAGTGTCTTCAGATCCCCCCCGATTATGTGGGTGATCCTAGTCCGGACAACTGACTCTTATTACTTTCTTTGCTTTAGTTCTTATCTCATTACTTTCTTCATTTCATCTCAAATTGGTCAAATGGGACACAATTTATAATAAACTTAAACTCATAAACTTTTTAACTTATAATCAAAAATACTTTCAAAACTAGCTTCAACCTCTCTAGCTCTTATATAGAGCTTCTTTCAAAACTTTTCAAACTATACTTCTTTAAAACTGAATTTCTTTAAAAATCTCTTTTAAACACTTAGCTCTTAGAGCTACTTTCAAAACTGTTTCCAAACTTTAGTATCTAAAAATATTTGGAAATCTCATTTTCTGAAAACATTACTTTGCTATGTACTAGAAAAATCCTCATAAAAACTCACCTTGGTGTAACTACGGGTCACTAAGCTTCTCGTACACCCTTCCCTTTTCCGTGCTCAACAATGTTCGAAGCACCACCTATACAAGTAGCATATATATTTAATAAATGCATACTACAACTAACTCTATGACTTAAGAGTCTCATATGACATAACTACAGGCCATACAAATGTATAACCTTTAATTACTAATTTTACAATTTTTTTTCGAGATACGCGTATTTTGCTACAGTACTCTCAGGAGGTCGTATTTCGGTTCCGACACTTTTCCATGAAGTCTTAGGCCATATTAGACTTACGTTTCAAATTTGGAGTTAATCGGACAAGTCTAGCTCAAATTCCAAAAATCAAGTTTTGACATTAACTTGAAATTTAGCCACTGCCGCTACAGTGATTTTTCCGCAAGGTCGGATTACGAATTTAATAATTTTCCATATGGTTTCATACCATTTTAAGGCTATGGTATGAGTTACAGACCAAACGGACAAGCCTAACATCGAGTTCAAGTCTTAAAAATTGGACAGAAGCTGAGCAGCCTTCCTGCCGCAGGGTCGCGTCGCGACCACCCTTGTGGTCGAGTCGCGATCTATAGTAGATTGCTATATTTGGCGATTTTTCAAACTGCAGCTCCACTATTCACCCCATTAAGCTCTTAATACTTAACTTAATTGGTTTAGGGTCATTCTTAGGCCCTAAATACCAACTTATATCAAATTTTGATCCACAAAAACATCAAATCTTCTTTAAAATCTTGAAAGTTCTTCCGAAAACACTATTTTTCACCAAAAATCGTTTTGTTGGATTTTCAAGCTTGTGGACTGATTTCTTACTTCTTTTATGACATTTTTGGCTTAACAAAACCATTAGAAACATATGAAATCAGTTCTAACTCATAAACCCATTTCTAGGGTTCATGGCTAAAAACCCATTTCATCATCTTTGCATCAAAGCTTCAATTCCTTAGAATTACCAACTATTACATGCTACTTTAACCATTTCTAACACTTTAGGTTCATCAAAACCACCTGGACTTTCAAACCCGTGACTTAGGGTTCTTGAGCAAAATCACCATTTCTTGATTTTCACATACTCCATGACTAGAACATGCTTTAATGGTGATTTTGAGCAAGATGAATTAGATGTTTACATTGGAACCATGATTTCTGGAAAAATCAGAAATCAAGACTTGATTCCCGATCACGAATTTGGAGCTTAGAGCTTAAAAACCTTACCTCTTGAAGCTTGGAATCACTAATTCCAATTGTTCCTTTGATTTCCTTGCAAAGATGCTTGAACTTCCCGTGCTCCTCTCTAGCTCTCTCTCGTTCTCTCTCGATTCTTCTATGATGTTTTCTGGAGAATGAGAGTTGATTAACTCTCCTATTTATATTTTAATTTTATAAAATATTTACATTTCAGTCCCTACTCTTTCCACTTCTCTACAAAAATGGTCCTAAGACCCAAAATCTTGCATACAAAGTTCCATTAACTTCTAACTTGACATTTTCTTCACATTTTGGTCATTTTTATGTTAAATGACCATTCTGCCCTTTTTCGGCCAAATTCACTATTCACGCGATAAAACTCCAAATTTCACATAAACTTTTATTTCTTATAATATTATTCCACAAATACATATTATTTTGCATAATGGTCTTATAATGTGACAAAAGACCGTTTTACCCTTTTACAACTTTTGCGGGTACTTATAGTCACCCCTCCTTAAGCGGATTCCGTCCTCGGAATCTTTTCGTAATCTGTGAAATCTGGATATCTCCTCTTCATCTCTTCTAACGTCTCCCAAGTTAGGTTTGACCCTAATGGGTGCTTCCACTTGACTAGTACTAAGTCAATCTCCTTGTTCCTTAACTTCTTAGTCTACATCTCTAGAATTGCTTCAGGTTCTTCAATCAGTCTGCTAGGAGTCTCCACCCTCAAGTCTGTATACGGTATTCCACCATACTAAAGCATCGTCTTTCAACTGCCGGGAGGCATAGTTGACTTGGTCTTCTTTACTACATTTACTAGCTTGCATCACCTGTTCGATTTCCCGGATCCATCTCATTGTCACCTTTGGCTCAAAACTGCCATGGTATTCTGGCGGTTTACAAGCCATGAAGGACTTAAAGGAACAACCCTTCTCTTTCTTCCTATTTTCTCCACTAACTTCTTCCTCGGTCGTCTTTTTAGAGACTTATTGTGAAGAATGGGCACTGGGTTCACCCATTCGGCTATCGATGATGTTGTTCACATCTTCCTTCAACTCATTTCGTAAATTATTGATCAGATACTGAATAGCTTCCATAGTGATAGGTTGTGGTGGTGGGTTTGGCTCAGCCCCATCATTTCGAATAACATGTCCGGGTCCACTTCCTCTTGAAGAAGTATGACTGCCCTCACCCCTGTCAGCTGATGGTGTCTGCCTTCCTCCTTCCATTACTATATAGATAAACAAAATTTTCTGTTTAATACACATTTCTATATAGTATTTCGTAAGCGGTAGCATGTTATCTCCCTATCTTGACTGCACTTATGTAGCAGTCATACTCACTCTATAACTTCTATAAGTATAAGTGTACCTTTACTTTACTAAGGCACCTTACTACTACTCTTGCTAGTTTAAGTATTCCAACCTAATTCGCTTAAACTATGGCTCTGATACCAAAACTGTAACACCCCTTTCTCAAACCATAATTTAATATGGTTTACATTACAAAATTATCTTACAACTTGTGACTATGAAAAAGTCACTTAAATTTTTTTTTTACAAACTTTATTCTCAAGGGGATATTACAGACTTAATACAGAAACCATAATTCAAACTTATCTGTATCTTACACTGGTCCCAACTTCAACTCCTGCTCCTTTCACCTAAGTACATAGCATTTAAAAAAAACTAATACGTCAGACATAAAGCCTCGTGAGTAATATGGGTTCTAGACCCAAAACTTTTCTGCTTAAAACTTGAAATATAAACAAGTAAACTGCTTAGAATTTATTTTCATAATAAATCTCAAAATACTTTCTTTCTGAAAAACTGCTTCTTTTCTCAAAACTGTTTTCTTCTTTAAAACTGATCTCTTTCTTTAAAACTGCTTTCTTTCTTAAAAACTGCTTTCTTTCTCATTTTCTTGTGACCAACTAAAACTCATGAATTAGTTTATTTTAATTCATTTTACTAACATCCTTAACACTTAACCATACCACATAACTCTTAAGCCATCGTCGTTAACACTTAATTATAAGCCATAACACTTAACCATAATACATAACCCTTAAGCCATATTCCTTAACATTTAACCATAACACATAACCCTTAACACTTAACCATGACATATATACCTTAATCATTGACCTATAACCCTTGACCCATAACCCTTAACCCTGAACCCATAATCCTTAACACTTAACCATAACCTATAACCCATAAACCTTGACGCACATTTATGGTCAACCACGTAGCGTTGTGATGAGTTATGGTCAACCAGGTAGGGTTGTAATGGGTTATGGTCAACCAGGAAGGGTTGTGATGGGTTATGGTCGACCAGTAAGGGTTGTGATGGGTTATGGTCAACCAGGAGGGGTTGTGGTGGGTTATGGTAAACCAGGTAGGATTATGGTTAACCAGGTAGGGTTGTGATGGGTTATGGTCAACCAGGAAGGGTTGAAATGGGTTATGATCAACCAGTAAGGGTTATGATGGGTTATGGTTAACCAGGAAGGGTTGTGATGGGTTATGGTCAACCAGGTAGGGTTGTGATGGGTTATGGTCAACTAGGTAAGGTTGTGATGGGTTATGGTCAACCAGTAAGGGTTGTAATGGGTTATGGTCAACCAGTAAGGGTTGTGGTTAACCATACCCCATCACAACCTTTACTGGTTGACCATAACCCATCACAACCCTACCTGGTTGACCATAACCCATCACAACCCTCATTGGTTGACCAAAACCCATCAAAACCCTACTTGGTTGACCATAACCCATCGCAACCTTACCTGGTTGACCATAACCCATCACAACTCTACCTGGTTGACCATAACCCATCACAACCCTACCTGGTTGACTATAACCCATCACAACCCTTACTGGTTGACCATAACCCATCGCAACCCTACGTGGTTGACCATAACCCATCGCAACCCTACCTGGTTTACCATAACCCATCGCAACCCTACCTGGTTGACCATAACTCATCACAACCCTACCTGGTTGAGCATAACCCATCACAACCCTACCATAACCCATCATAACCCTACCTGGTTGAGCATAACCCATGACAACCCTACATGGCTGACCATAACCCATCACAACCCTTATTGGTTGACCATAACCCATCACAAGCATAAGCCCTAATTCCCAAACCTTATACTTGAAGTCCTAAGCCACGACATATGTCATAAGTTATAAGTCATAATCCTTAATCCTTATACTTAAAGTCATAAGCCCAAAGTCTTAATCCCTAATCCCTAAGACATAAGTCATAAACATTAAGCCTTAAGCCATAAGTCATAATACTCAAGCCTTAAGCCATAAGTCATAATACTCAAGCCTTAATCCCCAAGCCCTAAGGTCCAAGCCATAAGCCATAAGCCATAAGCCATAAGCCATAAGCCATAAGCCATAAGTCATAAAGCCATAAAGCCATAAGTCTCAAGACTTAAGCCCTGAGCCCTAGCTAAGTTATAGGGCATAAGTCATAAGCTATATGTCATAAGCCCTAAGTTATAAACCCTAAGCCATAAGGCACATACCCTTTAAGCCTTAAGCCAAAAGTTATAAGCCATAAGCCACACACCATGATTTATGACCTATAAGCCATAAGCCAAAAGTTATTAGCGATAAGTCATAACCAATAAGCCATAGCCACTAGCCATAATTCGTAAGTCGTAATACATAAGCCATACACTATTGGAAATAAGCCATAATTCGTAAGTCATATGTCATAAGACATAAGTAATAAGCTACTAGCTATAAACCATAAGCCATAAGCCTTAATACCCATACATAAACACATGCATATACATACATACTCAAACATAACAATACGTACTTGTATATAAGCATATGTACTTAAACATATAAACCTAGATACATATACGTATATATACTTACATATATGACATATTATATTTCATGCAACTAATATACAAAATTAATAATGATACAAAAATAAAATATATCATTAAAAGTTTTTAAAAATTATAACAAGTTATATTATAAAGTGAGGATCTCTTATTTATTTAAACAAAAAAATATAAACATATACAAAATATGCCATTAATACCCTCATTTGAGTAGACCACATCCATAAAAACTCAAAACGTGATACAGACTCGTTCCCTAACTCTTTCCCTCCAAAACTCTGCGAAAATTCATCAAGGCACCAGCGAAATTTTTTGCTTCCCTCCAACGAAATTTTTTGCTTCCCTCCAATGAAATTCAAAATTGACCGCCAAATTTTACAGAAAGGAAAATGTTTTTTCGTGCCCTTGCTTTCTTCATTCATCTGAGTCTTGGGGCGTTCATCCTTCATCACTAGCAATCAGTGCTACATTCAAGTTCATATCTCTATCTCTCTTTCTCTCTTTCACACACACATCTATCCTAGAGCAATCCAATTCTTTCTCTATCCGGGAGCAATACACTCTCTCACAGTCTCCGCCATCAACATTATATCCCTTCGTTTTCATGAAGCGAGTGTCTAACTGAAATCCATTTTCTTCGGCGGCTTCTATAGAAATTGATTCACTCCTATAATACCTTTGTGGGTCGATTTTTCATCCAAAATTCTAATTAACCCAAATTTCAGCCAGTGTACTTGGTGGATCGCTTGCGGTGTGAGTGTTCTTTGAATTTCTTGAGTACCATCTGCTTACAGAAGGACAAATATCAAACCTGATTAGGTTACATTTGTGATTTCATCGGACATTTTAATCATTTCCTATAACCTCAGATTCAGGTATCTCCTCATGTCGATCCGATTATGTAAGTTGTTGCTCATCCTATGCCAAATTATCGGGTTAAATTCTCTTCTATTTTGACGCGTCTATGAGGAATGCAATATACTCGGAATCTTTGACTCATCTTAAGCTAATTGATAAGTTAATCGTTGGTAAATGGATGTTTATGAGGTCTTGGCAGCTCACATTCATGCTGTTACATGTGTTTTGGTTAGTTTAACCACGATATTTAAATTGTGCACCTTTTGAGAATCCTTGAAGTTTGAAGTATTCTTGATTTATGTTTACCTCGGTTTCCAATTTTGCAGTAGAACTCCGATATTCTTTCTGTTACCCTTCCCTAATGCATTGATCGCAATTTGCCATCAACAACGTCTTAGTTACTATCCTCTCCATTTTGTCTACCAAATTTGGATTAATAAATATACTTTACTTTTAGGAAACGTGTGTATATTTCAGTATCTTCTGTTAATATAAAATTTCATATTTTCATGATAAACCCACTGCTGCTACAGGTTTAAACTCTTTATGGGAATTTGCTTTTCTTCGGTGAGTTTCCTGTAACAAATAATGGGACTTGTATGCAATTCTTCTTGTAATCTCTTAATATATTTATGTCCGATCATGAAATTACAACGCCATGACCTTTACAAAAATTTGTTGTCTACAAATAACCATTTTTTTCATCAATTTTATTTTTCATTTTCAGTTTTCAGTTTAGGGAAAAGTTTGAGGGAAACTTGGAAGAAGGTTGTTCAGACTACTGCAACCGAGAACCGAAAAGAGGAATCACAGATGTTTCCCATTTTGTTTATGCGACATACACGATTTCTATCATTGGTATGTTAAAATCATTATTTTCATTCTGATGTGTCTATAAATAACCATGCGAAAATTATATGCTAGATTATTCAAATTTTGTTCCATACATACCACAAAAATAGTCTCCTCTTGCCTCCTTATACTACTGAGCAAGGTAAGTTTTTCAACACTCAATAAGGCCAAGTTTCTGTTTTTTCGTTAAATATTGACCGGATAAAGGGTTTTGATGCAAAAAATAGCAATGTTGTTTCATCTATTTGTTTATTAATGTATCCTACTTTTATTGATATGTTTATATACATCCAACTATATATCAAAATTTCAAAAAAGGGGGTAATTTTGTAAATTTGCCTGAAACACCTTTTTTGCTACAACATGTAATGATTTGGAAGTGCAATGTTGTAATAAGAAAAAATGAAAGTACATTGCTATGTCTTGCATTTACTCCTCTAACCCTTCTGACTTTTGAATGATTCTTTTTCTTTTTTACAGTCATTCCATTATTGCAAGTACAAAAGTGATAATAACCAACTATATGTATTATGATTATGTTCCAAGATGGCTAACAGCAGCATGCCATGTAGACTTTGATACCATCCGCCTTTGTGTAGTAGTAATCTAACTTTTCATTTTTTTATAAAATAGAGTAAGTTACACTTTTGGTCACTGAGTCTAACTTTTGAGGTTTTGTAACATTTTTGGCTCTTGTTCCAAGTAAAATAACACTTTTTTGGGACTATTATTGAAATAGTTAGATATACACAGGGACCAATATATCCTTTACTTGTAGAAAAAACAAAAGAACTACTAGAACCTTAAATAAGGAGTAAGGACCATGGTTGCATGAGGAAACTTTTTAGGACCAAACTTTCGAAAAAAATTACTTATGCTTAGGGACTTAAAATGTAATTTAAAATTTTACATAAATAACTTTTCGATAAAGAAATGTCATTTTCTTAGGTATCATCTGTGAAAATGTTTTTTTCATGCATAATTTTGCTTAGAAATAAATATTTGAGAGTGTGTTTTGGAGAATTTTCAGATTTTATTTTTTGGTAAAATAAAAAAAAATAAGAAAAATGAAGTTTTTATACCTCAAATTAGAAGGCCTCATAAACTTTATAGATACCATCTCTGAGACTATTTAGATGATTGGCTGATTTTTTATTATTTTTTAAAAGATTGTTGATAAGATTATGCATAATTGTCTTACTCTCTTTTTTAATATAACTATAAAATAGATTAAATGGAAGAAATGCTTAAAAATATTATATAAAAGACATAATAAACATTTCAAACACTAAATCTACAACTAAGCTAGACCAAGAAAAACCGTATTGCAATTTTAAAACTCAACAAATCTACAAACCACAATAACATTTTATATTTTCTCTATGTGTAATCTTAAATAAATCTCTTATGTGTGTGAGTGTGTGTTGTATGTGTTAACCTTTACACATACATGTTAATGTCTCATATGAGGTTTTTTTAGTGTCATCTTAAATAAACACCCACATGACAAGACATATGTGTGTAAATGTGTATGTGTGTGTGTGTTTGATTTTACACACATATATGTCCCATCAGAATAGTTTTTTTTACCAACACCATTTTTTAAGACACTATTTTTTTATGAGTGATCTTAAATAAACTCTCTCTATACGTGTGAATGTGTATTGAACTTCACACGTATCATATCATGAGAGTTTTTTTTACCAATATATATATATATATATATATATATATATATATATATATATATATATATATATATTTTTTTTTTCTGTATATGATTTTAAAGGTTAAAAAAGTAAGTCAAAGTCAACTTTATCAGTCAGCAGATACATGGACAAACCGCAAACGGGCTTTTGTCCGACCCGATAGGCGATAACCATGAACTTTCATGAACAATGTACCAATGTTCTTGTTTTGACCTAGGGTTTAATTAGGGTTTCTTTTTTCATGGCGTACTCCAGAGCTGTATCCAGGATATGCACTCGTCTTCAATCTCTATCTCCCAGAATTAACACCAAGCGATCCGTTTCTCTTTCACCTGATTCATCATCATTCTTCAAGCCGACCTGCAAGCCTCAAGTTTCTTCTTCTTCGCATCAACGTACTTCAAGGTTTGTTCCATCGACACTTGGAATGTCTTCTAATGATTTGAGTGGATTTACTGCCAGGCTTTATTTTCAATTTGCTTTTTTATGTAACGTCACAATGCAATCGATTCGTGCAATTCCCAAATTTGAAATTTCTTCATTACCTTGCTATTTGTGGTAGGTTACCACTTGAGTTGAGCGCCTTGATAACAATGATGCCGTTGCACAGTGCCATTGCATCAGCATGCTTAAAATCGGGCTTGTTGGTAGAGTCTGAAAGCTGGGGATTAGTCCCTCAAGGTCTGTTTTTGACTATTTCTTTATCATCTGATAATGTTTGATTTTGAATTCTTGACTCAAACTGTAAGTGGATGAATGATTAATTTACTGCCATTAAATAAATCCCTTAAGAGTTAAAAGAGTATTGATAGATTTGAGGTTTATATGAGGAATAACTTCTACCAAATTTCAACAAATTATTACATATCAAATATTCAAATGAATTAAGGTACTTAAACGTAGCTCTATACATGAAAACAGCTTCAATCTCTTTCAGTAAATAAGTGTGCCATAGATCTTTCTCTATTTGTCACTCAAATTAATCAACTAATTCTCAAGTCATTAGTTTCTCATTTTATACCATGGCAAGTTCTATTACAACATTGTACTTTTAATCTTTTTGTTATCAAGCTTTAAAGAATCTACCCCATTGTGGCATTTGGAAATTTCACCCAATTATGGAAGTGAATTTTTGTTTTACATTTGGATGACATTGCTATAAGTGGTAGATCTTTCAAAATACAATGTTGTAATGGAAGAAACGAAATATAATAAACAAATGAATGAAAGTGCATTACTATTTTTGTATTACCATTATAATCAACTATTTGACTCTAATGGTTTTCATGGTCAACATTGCAGGCAAGTCAATGCCTTTATGACATTTTTGTGGCTTTTTTTGGTCCGTACAAGTAGGATCATAGGTCAAGGAAGTTCCTTTTTTTTACATGTAATGCTTTACTTGCTATAACAAAAATGTCTGTTAATTTAAGTCATACAAGATCAGATTTGATCAGTTTTTCATCTGTTTATGAGTGTTTCTCATCCACCTGAATTGGCTGTTGTTTGTTTGTTGAATAATAAAACATGAAGTTGTAGAAAGGATTATGTAGAATATTTTATTCTTGTGGCCAATTTGTTTTTGGAAAGTAACAAATTTACAAACATGTATGTGCTCAAGCACAATGCAAATTTAGAATAAGTTAAGAGAGTTTCAGTTAGAAAGATTTGAATCATGATTTATTGTGGTTCGGACGTATCTCTACAAATTATTTATTTATTTTTTTCCTTCAAAAATGGAAAAATTGCAAGGATCTAAGGTACACTGCAGGGAAAACCTTCAAATTTGCTCTCAAAGTCATACTTTGTGTAGTATCAATTATAATTTAATGTTGAGTAAAACATTGATGGTAGAATCGGTTTTAATTTATTAAGCATGAACAATAGTTTTTGTAGTTGCAAACTGCAAAAATTAAGAAAAAAACATTTTAAGCAGAAAGAAACAAGATTATAGTGACCATCTATAACTAAAGAAATAACCACAAAGTAATAGCATTAGTGTTACAATATTATGCCTAATTCCATATGAAAATATGAAGTGTTAATTTTCTATGAGACTTTTTGTGACATGCGAAGTTTGATTTCAAGTTGAATGGACGAAATTTTTAGGCTTGACTATATAATAAAGACTATACAGGTTGGATCAGATCATGTTAACGTCTTAAGATCTTACTTAAGATCCTAAGATCTCGATATAGATTTTATTTCAGATAGATCGTTTTTCGGTTCAATGATTTTAAAATCGTAAGATTGTAAGATCAAGATTCGCATATTGATAACCATGGTTTTGAGTCTTATGTGAGGATATATGTTTTATGTTATTATTTCATAATCAAAGTACTAAGGAGTTGCCTTTTAGATAAAACAATTTGTTCTAAACTGATATAAATGATTGTTAAAGATCTTTTCTTGAATATATAATTATATTTGAATTCTTTTGACAAACCATAAACCATGATCAGAACACTTGACTAAATAACAAATGACTAAAATTAAATACGGTTAATTAAACGATTATAGATGGTTATAATAGCCATGACCCTTTACCAATCATCAATTAGATGAATTGCATTAACCGTCAAGATTGAGTGTGGTAGTTTGCTTATATTATTGGTTTCTATTTTGGGACCAATCCATTAATTTGGGTGTTTGAGGGGGGCGCTTGAGATTGTTCATTTAAAGTGCTTGTTAGCTTTTCATAAGTTAGTTTTTTCTAGCTTATTTGAAACTCTAAGTGAAAATAATTTTATCCTTTTACCCTTTTTATAGCATATATCGTAGCTTGTTATTTCCCCCCATCCCATCCCTTGACCCAATGGCTAAAACCAATCTTCTCTACTTTCAATCCTCATCTAGTGGGTATGTACGTACGTTGGGGTGGATTTATTAATTGTATATTTTGAACACTATTTACATACAGAAATACCATTTTTGTAATATTGTTATTAAAATTGTGACTTTATTATAAATTTCTCTTACACAATGACTATTTCTGTGATGTCACTATTATACATATACCATTTCTGTAATATCGCTATTATTCAGAGACCATTTGTATTACAATGACCAAAGTTGTAACTTATGCAAGTTATAAACTGTAGGGACCAAAAGTGTAATTATGAAATTAAACAGACCAAAATTATAATTAATAGAAAGTAAAAATTAAAGTGATTAAAACTGTAATTATCTTAAACTAAAAATATAGGACTAAACTTGTAATTAGTCCAATGTATTCTTGTAATTTCCTAAAAAATCGCATGTTCTTTCATATTTTCCAAAAAATCATGTCAACGAACTAAAATTGTAATTATCTTAAATTAAAAAGTATAGGACTAAACTTATAATTACTCTAAATATTCTTGTAATTTTTTTAAAAAATCATGTATTTTTTCAAAAATAATGTTAAGAAAGTAAAACTATAATTATATTAAACTAAAAATTATAAACACTAAACTTACAGTTAATCTAGAGTATTTTTGTAGTTAGATATTAATATGTGGATTTGGTTTTCTAGATTGCTGATTTGCTGTCCACTTTATGTCGTAAGAATTAATTTTTTTACATTTAGCCTCCATTCGATTTTATGTTTATGATGAAACTTTTTAATGGACCTCATATCTCTAGTTTTATTTGATAATGGCAATGATGATGTTTCACCTTGTATAAAAAAAGAAAATTATGAAGATATTTTTTAGTATTATTGTTAAACATTTTAATAAAATATATTTTTTAACATCATCGATTTAATGTTATTAAAGATACTTTTTCTTATGATTTTGATATATATTTTTTTGTGAAAAGTAATAAATAATTGTCTTAATGATATGTAGGTTAGTAGGTATATCAGATCAATTTAAACATAAAATAGAATTTGTAAAATCTAAAACACAATTTATTAGCTTATTGTATTTTTGTACCACATAACCTAATCCAAATGTCTTCTATAAATTCTGTTTCAATACCTAAACCGACAGACACTTTTATAAGAAAAAACCATGAGTTGTTTTAAGTAAACAATGCCCTATGTACTATGTAGTATGTATATAACAGGGAAGTGGTGAATCGGAAATATAATGAAAAATTCATGGGCATAAAGTGTAAATTAACCTCACCCAATTATCCAAGTATAAAGCCAATCCGAAAGTGATAGCCAATTTTTCTGTAAAAAAAGGGCCACAAATGGCCTTCACCTTCGCCACTTTGAAACCGCTACTCCCCCATAATCAACTTCGTTCCTTCGCTCTCTGTAACTGTAAGTGTCCATCTACTCTTTCTTCCAAGTTCAACAATATCTCACATGGCTTTCCCATTTTATCACCAAACAAACACTCAAAACACTCGCCTTTTCTTCTTCAAGCACACATCGCCCCGCATCAAGAACACTCAAAACCCACAATTAGTCGAAGAATTCTCGACAAAATTCAACAGGGGTTTTCATCTTTCGACTCTAAAGATGGCAAGGTAGACAAAAAACCAGTAGAAAACGAGAAAAATGTTGTGAAAGAGAAAGATAAGCATCCACGAAACAGAGCCGGTTCTAAAAGAACGAAACAGAATGGTTCACATGAAAAGATTTCGAAAAATACAGTACCCAATGCGAAAACAAATAAGGAAGACGAAGGTGGTCCTTTAGGAACTGGGAAGAGGTTCAGAAAGCCTAAAAATGGCAAACTTGAATCGCCATTACTTATCCTGCGTCTCGGTTTGGAAATTTGCTCGAAATTAGGTGATGTTATGGGCGCTATTGCAATTTTCGATTTAGCTAAAAGAGAAGGTATAAAATTAGGGCAATATCATTACGCTATAATCTTGTATCTCTGTTCTTCAGCTTCTATAGGGGTTGTTCAGCCTGCAAAAAGTGGTAGATCAGATACGAATTCAATCAACCCAGAATTATCAAACTACAATTCTCAAAACTTTGAAGGATTCCAGACCTTAGATGAATTAATCAACTTAATAAACGACCACGAGGGTTCAATCACTAGAACCGGAATTAAAGTAGGTGACGACATCAAGGAATATGCACTCAAAAGGGGTTTTGAAATCTATAACGAAATGGTTTCTGATGAAGTCCCAATGAACGAAGCGATCTTAACATCATTAGCTAGAATGGCAATGTCTAGAAACGATGGGCAAATGGCGTTTGATTTGGTGAAAAAAATGAAAGATTTGGGGATAAACCCTAGATTACGATCATACGGTCCCGCTTTATCGGTTTTCTGTAATTCGGGAAATCTTGAAAAGGCGTTTGAGGTTGAAGAACATATGTTGTGTCATGGTGTGTACCCTGAGGAACCCGAACTTGAAGCACTTTTGAGAGTGAGTATAGAAGCTTCTAGAAGTGATAAAGTTTATTACTTGTTGCATAAATTAAGAACAAGTGTGAGAAAAGTGTCGCGTACTACCGCGAATGTGATTGAGAAGTGGTTTAAGAGTAAGACCGCTTCAAGAATTGGGAAAAGAAAATGGGATCAATCTTTGATTGATAAAGCGGTTGAAAACGGTGGTGGAGGGTGGCATGGGGTAGGGTGGTTGGGTAGTGGAAAATGGAGTGTTGTGAGATCTTTTGTTGGAAAAGATGGATTGTGTAAATGTTGTGGTGAGAAATTGCCAACTATTGATCTTGATCCGATAGAGACCGAACGGTTTGCTGAATCGGTTGCAAAAATAGCTAGAGAAAGAGAGAGGGATTCGAGTTTTGAGAAATTTCAAGTATGAAAACCGCGTATTTTAAATTACTTTTTTTATGCTCGTTTTTGTTATCCCTTAAGTTCTATTTGCTTGTTTATATATGATTCCCTGATATCTCATCTGAATGTGTTTCGTCCTGCTATGAAACATGAAACCCTGGATGCTTTATAAGTGATAACAATGTCTTCTTGTTTCGTGTCCAACTCTTATAAAAATTCTTCAACCATATGATTTCTTGCTTGCTTATGCATATTTGATGAAAAAATCGTTTCGTAAAAAGATTCACATACAATGTTCTTTCGGTTTGCATGAAATTTATCTAAATGAGTTATTTTAAATATGTATTCCATTTAGTGAAAATGAAAACATAATGTTCTTTTTTCTTTTAACTTTATTTCATTTGTAGAAATGGCTTGATTACTACGGACCATATGAAGCAGTCATAGATGGCGCAAATGTCGGTCTTTTTAGTCAAAGAAGATTCAAACCGTCTAAGGCAAGTTGTTTTATGATCATTCATTAACCATACAAATTAAGATTTATATCTTTTCCTTATATTTCTATCTTTTATATATTTTTAGGTCAATACCATTTCAAATGGCATTAGACAGATGCTACCTTCCAAGAAATGGCCGTTGATTATCTTGCATAATAAGCGTATAACCGGTAATAATATGGATGAAGGATTGAATAAAACACTAGTTGAAAAGTGGAAAACCGCTGATGCGTTATATGCGACACCTACCGGATCAAATGATGATTGGTAAGCTCGTTTTCATTAAATTTTCTTGTTTTTTTTGGCATTTATGTGTTTTTATTATTATCAGGTACTGGTTATATGCAGCTATAAAATTTAAATGCTTACTTGTGACTAATGATGAGATGAGAGACCATTTGTTTCAACTCTTGGGCAATGATTTCTTCCCTAAATGGAAAGAAAGACATCAGGTGACCAATAACTTTCAGTCATTACTTATAAGTTTCTTAGAATAATCAACAAATCGTTTTTTTATGTCATTCTTTTGGCAATTCAATTATGGAAAGATTGAGATTTTTTAGAATTTCAATTAAAAAAGCTAATTTAGTAATGATTTTTTTTCTAATTTAAGGTGCGTTTCCACTTTTCTGAGATGGGCCCGGTGTATCACATGCCGCCTCCATGTTCAGTTGTGATTCAGGTTAATATTCATTTCTTGAGTCTCAACATTTGTAGTATGAGAGTTTTAATTCCGGTTTTTATCTGAGAAACCTAGTGGGTCACTGTATACCTGATTTACATCTTACATGAAAGTGTGAGCCAACACAAGGGTTTCTGGAAAAAAAAAAGACCCTTTTTCAGAAATTGACATGATTGATTGGTATAAATCTTTTGGTAGAATGAAAGATATGAAATGTTTCCAAGTGTTTTGATACTTTTCAGGAATCAAGAAAAGGCCATTGGCATATTCCTATTGCTTCAGAACAAGATTCTGAAGAGGAGAGAGAGTGGGTATGTGTAACGCGTGAAGGAAAGAGAGGTGTGGGGTCGGAAGCTCGGGTAAAGAAACCATTGTTAAAGAATGGCAGCCATGGAAGAAATGAGCAGAAGCTTCAAGAAAACTATGGAAGTCTAAAAGAAAATGTTTTGTCATCTGTTCCTGTAAATGAAGATACAATTTTGACACAAATTATGGCAGCAGAGAAGCTTGGTGAATGTGTTGTAGATTTTCATATATGATATGATATTAGACAACATATTTGTTTTTCAAATTTTAATTTGTAATTTAGTAAATCATTTTTCTAAAAGTATGTCTACCGAAATAGTTTTAAGTTTCTAATGTTTGACAAACTAACTGAAAAACTAGTTGATAGCTGAAAAACTAGTTGATAATAAATGACGTTTGGTAAAAACTAACTGATAAAACTAGCTGGAAATCGTAAAATGACATAAAAGGACATGTCAAAATTAATCCAATATTATAAGAAAAAACATAATACATTAAATTAAATTAAAGTAAATACTAAATAAAAGTTTTCTGATTTTAATTTAAATCTATTGCATTCCATATCATATTCGCAATATTATCACGAAGTTCTCGCATCTCGTGACGGGACTCTCGAATGTTCGCATGACTAGATATTAAATGATTGTTTTGTTCTTCTAAAGGTATGATGCTAGTTCTAGAAAATCGACCTAATTTATAGAAATCGATGATGGAGGGATGCTTTGTGATTTGGAGGGAGTTGATGCTTATCTCCTAGTAGTCAAATTTGGAGGAAAATGGAAATCAAATTTGTGGATAAATGATTTCTCATTTTTCAGTACGTGTAGTACGTAGTATATTGAATGGTATTTTTGGAATATTTGAAAAAGTTACTTTCAACGTTACTCGTAGCAGCATTTTAAAACGCTAGCTTATATACTAGTTTATAAGCTAGTTTTTGGTTCGCCAAACATGTAAAGTGAAAAAAACTCAAAAAAAGCTAGCTTACAAGCCAGATGTGGCGTGCCAAACATAAGATTTTCAAAAAAATATAAAAGTTGATATATGCTGACATCTTTCTCAGCAACGACTTTGGTAGTCGGATGTGTTTTTTTTTTTTTTTTTTTTTGGATAACAGCAAATATATTAAAAAGACCTGGCCCAGCAAGGAGCTAAGCAGGACAAACCAGAAATACAACCAAATTACAAGCAGGACATATGTGTTAATGATAAGAATGAACCAATGTTGGAGTTGGATTCATTTAATGACGTTTTTTAAATACATAAACATTAGCAAATAGCATCACAATAATATGATAATTAATGACAAGTATTTTGTTCAAGAATGAACCAATGTTGGAGTTGGATTCATTTAATGACATTTTTTTAAATACGTAAACATTAGCAAATAGCATCACAAGAATATGATAATTAATGACAAGTATTTTGTTCAAGAAAATAGTTGTAATACTGGATAATAGAGAGAAATAAGAGAAAGTTCGTCTAAAAATCGATAAAAAAAAGCACAATTATTCGATATGTTTGTGTAGGCTGTAAATAGAAAGGGCAAGTGTCATCGAATATTAACGGATTATCACAATACATTTAATCGGTACATATCTTTTTAGACTAAATAAGTCATTAAACTTAGTTTTTATTAGACCTGACAATACGTGTCGTGCAGTGGCGAATCCAGAATTCAAACTTAAGTGTGTCCAACTTAGTTGAGGTGACAAAAATAATCGGGTCAAACAAACTTTGAGTTATTGGGTCGGGTTAAGACAAACGTATTATTAACTTTAATATCAAAGATCAAACGCAGTAACAGAGTTGCACTTTCACATTCAACAAAGTAGACTGGAGAATGGTGAATAAGCAGCGGTCAGTGGTTAATAAGGAAAAGGCGGAGGGATGGGGACATAAAGAGGGGTACAGGGCGGCGGAGAAGGTCATACTTAGAACTGGAATCCTTCATGTCACCGGTGATGGTAAGTCGAGGATGGAAAAGCAAGCCAAAAGAGGGTCAGAGGATGGTGGTGCCGGCTGGGAAACTCTAAATACAAAAACCGTGTATTTATTTTTATTATTTTAGGGTTTTTTTTACTTCCTTTTAAATTTTTTACACCTTCCATATTATACAATCTTATAATTAGATAAGTGAATATTATAGTTATGGTGATTACGTAAATAAGAGAAACCATAACAATCTGATAATTACAAGTTTGCAATATACATTAATAGAACTAAGGATTATGCTTAGATTTGCCCTTGGCCGGCAGTGATCTTCATTTCTTTGGACGTTTTGTATGGACATTTAATTTTTTAGGTAGTTTCGGATAATCCTTTTGCATATGAATATCATAGATTAGTGTGTTTCTTTTTTAGGCTTGTAACAGTTACATTCTTCAATGATAAGGGGTGTCCTATTAAAAGTTATAAGCGTGTCCACCAAAAAATATAATATGACCTCTAAAAAAATTTTCCAAATTAAAGGGTGTCCATGGACACCCTTCATTACATAGTAGGATCGCCCTTGGTGTCGTGTATACGTGTCAGACACGAATTTATGAGACACGAACACGCCACGTATTTAATCCGTGTGAATCGTGTTACACAGAAACACGAATTTACGTGAGTTCAAACACAAATTTGTACCCGTATAGTCTAATTTCAATTTTTTAACATTGCAAAATATACATGTTTATGCGTGTTTATATGGTAAACGCGTGTTCATACACGTTTATGCGTGTTTATATATATTTATACGTGTTTATGAGTTTTCATGTATATACATGTTTATGTATCACATGTCACACGACTTTAATTCGTGTCTTATACGTGTCAAAACAGATAGCTTTGTGTTTGACACATCTAAGACACGAAACACGAATTTCTAAAACCCATACACGAAAAACTCGTGTCATGTATCAAATTGTCATGTCAAATTTTGTTGTAAATTTTACCATTATATATTCTTTTACCAATTCAACTCAAAATAATGCTAATTTGGTATACAATATCCATCCTACGCGGCAAATGATGCGATATGTCTTTGAGAGTTGCATAAACCACATCGTTCTAAACTTCTAATGTACCAAATATATTGCTTTTAAATTATCTTCTTCATTCATTTGTGCCCCGAACAAAAAGAGTAGCTTTTGTTAGCGATTCTGAAAGTGAAATCAAGGAATGGACACATACATCCATCAATTAACATCATTAATATTCACAATAAAGCTTTCTTACCTTTAATTCAAGCTTAAACAATTTGAATCTTTTTATTTTCTCCTGAAAACCACTTGATTGCATCAATTAACATCATTAAAATGCACAATAAAGTTTCTTACCGACCGTTGTTCATAATCGGTCCCTGTTCCAGTTTGGCTTGATTCTAATAATGTTTTTTATCACTCAAAGTGAGCTTGGTTCCAAAACCAGACAGAACTGAATAGAAACCAAAATAACCAAAATCTAAAAATATACTTCTAGAAACCGAGAACCAAACCCAAGAAGGTAATTTTGAGTTTACCCTTGTTCTTTAGTAATCAGAAAATATCGTTGATGTTAATTTCATATTTTTTTTCATCTTTATTAGCGTAATTATTTTCTTTTAAGGATTCAAGACAAAAACTCATTAGTGGATTGACCAAAAGCTATCGAATGAATATTATAAATAAATACATAGTACATTTGACGTAACTTGCCACATTTTGGCCCCATTAAATGGCTTAATTAATACTATATATTGTATGCATTTATGAACATGTTTTCCTGATATGGCGCACCCCCGTTGAGTTGTCACAATCGAACATGACATAAACAAAAAAAAAAACAAACACAAAAACAAAAACAATACCCCAAAATTTCTTATAGTTTGCATTTATATCAAAATCATACTGCTCACTAGTTTCATTCAACTACTATTTTTGTATTACACCATTTCATTCAACTCCAAAATCTATGCCTAGAGATTGTTGTAACGACTAGACACAGATCCTTTCCTTCTTCGACGCCTCTTTTGTCTGATTCTACAGAAATTTATTAACACCAAAATCCCTGACAAAAAAACAAACTTTTATTTTCTTATTTCGACTTTACAAAAAATAACTTCTATTTTTGCAAAAAATTTACTTACCTAAAACAGCAATAACACCAGGTACAAGCCAGTGACTCGGAAATACAACCGGCGTCTCAAGCTAAAAACAAAACAAAATATAAACAAATCCACGTCATTTATAAAATAAAAAAATAAAAATCTTGAATATTAATCATAACTTACATCATCTCTATACAGCAAGCCAAGGAATTTATTCCCTGAATAATTCTCCTTGGGTCCTTTTAAAACGGAAACATCCATTGAAGAATTTAACCCCAAGCCAAGATCAATCGCTTTATAACCCGGTAATCGCCGATTCCGTCCTCTCACCTGTAACCCATACCCCTTCGTTCCCCACACATCAAACCTTGAATCACTCCGGCATGTCAATTCCTTTCCGACAACAGCGGAATACATCGAGAAATTCAAATCCGTCCTCCGTGAAGGCAACTGATCGTCATCTAAATGCAATGGTGCTTTTAATTTCACCGAGTTTGAAAAAAGCACCGGGTCTTTAATATTTTTTCCAGTAAAATCAAGTAATTTCCTTAAAAGCCAATAACAATTCGTAACCATATGACTACTATCCAAACAATTCGAATCTCCGTACACCGCAATCCGACTCCCCCCAACTTCCACCAACCCAAGAACTCCGGAATCGGAATTCTCAATTCCGGACGCGAGAAAACTATGCGTCGCCCCGCTCTCCGAACTATCATAAAACGGGAAACTATGCACGTAACCATTTCCTGGGAACTTCGCGATATTTGTCCCGGACGCGTACCGTATCAACTCATCGTTCAAATTAAAATCCCCGTTCAAAATCCGGTCTCCAAACGCGATTCCGTACGGCGCCAAAAGATCGTTCAACGCCGGAATATTCGCTCCTCCGGTCACCGGAGTCCACCAGCTTCGCGTATTATCGTCAAAAAACCGCATTTTCACCATCGTATCGACGTTATACCAGTCCGCGAAAACAACCAAACTTAATCCCGTATTTACGATATCGTCCCTCAACTTTTGAATCTCTTCTTCGAAATACTCATCTTCGAGATCCACGAGAAGGAGAGTACCGTAATTTCGCGCATCGAAACACGTGAGAGGTGACCCGAGTGTTTCGATGTAGAATCCCGCGTCTCGTAACATGTTAAACATTATATGGAAATTGGTGTGTAAATGATCGCCATGCCAGTCAAGAATGTCATTCCGGACATCTAAGGAATCTCTTGGAATGTAACCGGGAGGGTATTTGATACTATGGAATTGGTCCCATAAAACCCGGACGGATCTTGGCGGGGTCGGAATCACTTTTAGTTTTAACCGGAGTACACACGTGCTGTACCGGAATGACTTCTCGCCGATCGCCGGCGGGCTGTATATTTTTACGGTCACGTTGCCAGAGATCTCGCCGGAAAATTGAGATCCTTCTTCTTTTATTTGCATATGGAGTGCTAAATACCCGGTCCATGGCCAAATAACATCGGAATAAGTGAAATGGATGCTTAGAAGATTACCTTCCTCGGTTTCCGGATTCCAAACGGGTTGACTTTTGACATATCCGATTACTCCCATTCCGTTCAATATAGTGGTATTGAAAAGAACCGGCATTGCATCCGCGTAAAGTGGTTGCTGGCAAAAGGGCCATGAATACGGGCAGTCTGTGTAATCAAGAACACTCGGGAAAATACTTGCTCGTGGCTTGTAGCTTTTCAATATTTCATATGATTCTAACCTAATAATTAATATCACATTAAAAGATGTCAAAATTTGGCCTATTTACAAAAATAGCCATTGATTTATTGTCGTTAACCCGAAAAAGAAATTTTTGGTTAATGAAAGCCATTGCTTTTTCAAGAAGAGAAACTTAAAGATGGCAATGTCTTTCATGCAAAAGAAAATTAAAAATGTATTTTCGGGTAAAGGCCAGAAAACGCAATGGCATTTTTGTAAATAGGACAAAGTTGTGCGATTGAAATACTCACAAGTCAACGCGCCCGGCACCCTGTTCATACATATTAGGGCCAGAAAGCTTTGCAGCCCCTTCAACTAGGGCTTGTTTCATGGTTGCAGGGTTCAATATCTGTTTCCGGTCGGAATCAGGGATTACACTGACAAGAAGACACACAACACCGGCCACAACGGGACTTGCCACACTTGTTCCTGATAACGGTTTACACCCCGTGCTAATTTTTGACCCCATAATTTCCCGCCCGTACGCAACAACATCCGGTTTTACACGTCCATAGCTGTCGATATTTAATGAACATAAATTATGGAAAAAGACAATTATACCCTTGGATTTGAATAAAAAAGATGATTATTGATTACCCGTGAGGAATTTCCCATGTACTCATGCCACGTGATGAAAATGAAGCAATGTGGTCGTTGTAATCTATACCACCAACACCAATTACATCACTTTGATCTGCGGGATTGTTTAATGTACCGTAAAGTGGGCCATCGTTTCCAATTGCGGACACCATTATGATGTTACTAGCTGTCAATTCCAGGACCTTGTACACCAATTTTGGAAATAGGTTAGGAATAAGGCATTCCGATTCCGAAGGATGCATGGAATAGAATCTCTCTCACCTTTTCCACAAATGGAAGATCCAAGTAATCAGGACCGCCAATGCTCAAGTTTAGAACGTCCATATTGCTCGCGATTGCATAATTAAACGCGTCTAAAAACCATGACGTGTATGACACCTGCAATAAGCTGAATAGAAACTTATCATATAGTTTAAATGATAGAAAAAAGAAATCAAATTATGAAAGGTATACAATATGTATTACCTGTGCATCTGTAAACACACGGAAAGCATAGATCTCTGTGTCGGGTGCAAAACCAAGACATTCTGCATCTTCACCGGCAATAACTCCAGCAACAAATGTACCATGTCCAAGATTGTCATTTAAAGTATCTTCATTGGTCCAATTAGTGCGTTCCTGGTATTGAAAGAAAATGGAAGTTAGTTTCTTGCCAACTTTTTTTTTCAAATTTGAACAATCTTAGAGTATGGTTGAATTAATACCTTGATATTGCGGAAATGGGGATGATCTGAACGAATTCCGGTATCAAATATAGCCATCTTAACTTTTGCTCCGGTGTACCCTTTTGACCACAGTGCATCTGCTCCAAATAGGGATGTAACTTGAGATCTCTGTAGGGAAGATGTACAAGTTTAACATAACAGCAATCACGTTAGAACGTAAACGGAATCCATTCAAACTTACCTGTGAAAGAAGTTGTCGTTCCCAGTGAATCGTCTGGTTACTGGTCGCGGCCTCAGCCACATTATCCTCACCTTCAAACGACATGGAAGTGAAGATCTTACCAGGCCTCTTCTTCCCATCGGAAAACGCTCCAACTCTCCCGTGCTTTTCGTTTTTATGTTTACTAAGCAGGTTCCTTAGCTGATAGCTTGCATCAACCCTAACATCTTTCACCATTTTCAGCCTCTCAAATTCCCCGATAATCAAGTTTGCCGCCTCATCATCGATCGCCACGACTCCGAAGTCCGTCGGGAATTTGGAAGCGGGGTTGTTTCTGTTAACCCATTCCCAAGATGAAGAACCATTTAATTTCTCCTTCGTGCTCTGCTCGAGATACTCCTTGTGATGTTCCGCTTTCTTGTACTCGATAAATCTAACTATGTAGTTTCTCCGAGCTTGCGCCCCTTCTTGTTCTGGTGACTTTGGTGATGTTTCGGGTGTTAGGGTTTGGTTCTGAGGGGGTTTGCTGAAGCGAAAAAGAGAAATTGATAAAATGAGGACGATGATAGAGAGATTGAAAATGGAGGTTTTCAATCTGCGTGAAATCGTCTTCATCATTATGTCGCCGACGTTTAATTGGACTGATCGGAACGATCCCTCATCGGAGTCGGCAAGAGCTATTGATTCGGAGAATCCAGATGAATCTCCGATACGGTGCGTTTCGGGGTTTACTGGGACGGAAAACGAAACCTTTGGTAGTTTGTCTCCACGGGACTTTGTTTCCTTTTAAACTCCAATTTTATTTTTCTTTAGTTCACTAAACTAGTTACGAGACGTGTATTATACAATACGAAATGATACAAAAATACATATTTAAAAGAAACCCGATTATGTCCAGGAAGCCAAAGAAAATGTATAGTTGCCAAATAGGCAAGTGATATTACAAAACAATAAAATAATATGGTTCATGAGTATTTTTAAGACCTTACACAATAAATGTTATTAAACTCAAACCAATCTAAACCTTCATGTACACACCCTTCTTTATTCAAGCTATCTGTCTTCACCATTACATGAACTTTCTTAACGAGTTTGCTTTACAAATTATCCTCAGTCTCCACCATTGCTTGAACTTTCTTGGCCAGATTGCTTTAAAGTTAAAATTAGACTATGATTATAATTTTCCTTCTTTAATTTACGATTACCATAGTTGTTTACAATTTCAAATAAAAACTAACATATGTCATTATTATAATTTTCTTTTTTTCAATAAGAACCACCAAATATTTAAGAGCTACCGACATTCAAATTCTATAACCTCACTACATAGACTAAAGCTATAATTAATATTAAAAACTACCGAGACCAAAACTCTAGTTATTGAAATTTACAATTATGGGGATCAAAACTATAATTAAAGGAAATTAGAAAAATGTTGGGATCAAACTGTAATTATCCTAAATTAAAAATTATAGGGACCAAAGTTGTAATTAATGGAAATTAAAAACTATATGGACCAAAATTATAATTATGTAATTTAAAAAATACAGGAACTGAAACTGTAATTATGCAAATTCAAAAATATAGGGACCGAAACTTTAATTAACTTAAAGGGTTGATAATTAAAATTATAGGAACTAAAATTGTAATTATACAACTTATAAAATACAGCGATTGAAATTATAAAAATGTTTATATATCTATACCATACTATAAATCATATATAAATTACAACCCCTAATGCATGTTTGTCTTAATTTTTAAGACAGTACACATTTTAATACACACTTCACAAATTATTATACCTACCTTACAATTAGATTATGCATTGCTTGAAAAAAAAACATAAAATTAAGTCATATTTTACAATTACACGCGTCTGTCTCTTGCCCAAAAGAAAAAATACTGTGTAGCCCAGAACAAAAAAAACACTATTATTTCACTTTACTACCCAAATGCTCTAAACAATTATCGAGAAACCCAAATGCTCCCAACATTAGGTTCCGCCTTCCTCTAATGCAGGCAGTTCCCGCCGCCACCGTCTTCTCCGGCCGCCCCCATCTGCTCCAGCCGCAACTACCAGTTAGCACCTCTACCGGCCGGCGCCACCACCAACAGACCTTCTCACCGTATTCGGATCCAGTGAGCATTTCGGTCTAGCCATCACCGCCGTCTTCTCCGGCCGCCCCCATCTGCTCCAGCCGCAAAAACGACTTACCCCATCTACCGGCAGTTGAATATGCACCAACACACATTCTCACCCTTTTCAGATCCATACTCAATTTCGATCTACCCATCACCTCTCCGATCTATCCATCCACACTCCGATTTAGCAATCACCACTCCGATGTAGCCTTCACCAACCCGCCACAATCCGATTCACTCAATATCAGTCGCCCAAAACAACCCGGCCGCCAACCTCCGATGAAGAACCATTCGATCTACCCGTTTTTGGACCGCTCCCGACAAGCACCGGCCGATCTACCGTCTTCCCGTCTTCCGAACATCGCTTCCCGATCCAGTGAACAGCAGTCGCCATCGAACAATGCGCCACCACCAACAGACCTTCGATCTACCCGATTTCGGACCACTCCCACAAGCACAACAATTGGCGATCCAGGCACCACCACTACTGTCTTCCCGTCTCTTTCTCTTCAATCTCCACACCATCGCTACCACGATCCAAGCCACTCCTCCATCTCTACCACGCACCACCACACTGCTATGGCATCACCGCTGATGTTCTCTACCGCTACCACGAACCACCAGATTTAGGACTTAGCCTCCATATACTTGAGCAGATTATAAGGAACAACTAACCTTCATCATCATCGATTCCAACATCGTTGATGACAGGTTCAATGTACTCGCTCCAATCGGTGCGTTTTTTATTCGGCTGATTTTGAATTTGTTCTTGATCTCATCAATTCCAACATCGTTGATGTCAGGTTCGAGGTACTCGCTCCAATCGGTGTCAATTTGTGCTCTACGGTATCGCAGGTGAGTACAATTTGTGCTCTATGGTATCGCAGGTGATATGCATGAACGATGTTACATCCATTTTTGTAGGGCATGGATGTTGAAATTCCCATGGCAAATGTGATTATCTGATCCGGGTGGAGGTGAATGAATCTACGACAAGAATGTGAACTGGAACTAGAACACAAACGAATTTGGAGCATTCTTCTGAGAACGCCACCAGATTCCAGACTCCAGTCTCCACTGTTTTGATTTTGTGGATCTGGATTTAGATCCAGAGACCGCCACCATTTCTTTTCTATTTTTTTAAATTAAGTATTTAGTTGACTTGCAGGTGCGGTTTGGACTACATGATCATGGTCTTGGTCTTCTCTGCCTCACATTATTCCCTACAAAATCAGGATGTAAGAAGGTGTGGTTTATAATGTAGGTTTTTTTTTTGCTAAAATTAAAGGAACTAAGATACTTGAACTTGCAGATCCTTGAACCGCACCTGTGGTTGGCAATCCAACTTGAACATGAGTAGGTAAATTATGTTATCTCTCGATAATTTGTTTTGCCTATTAATCACAATTATTTGTTGTTCATGTTTTTTATGAACCTGCAGATTAATTTTTCGCTTTGCTGCTTTCAGTTTTATTTTATTTAAAATTATGATTAATAACTTCCTTTTTGTTTTAGAACTTTAGATTATGGATGCATGGTCAAGTTTACATATACAATATGATCATGTACATGTTCTGTTACCATTTTATTTTGGTGGTTCTTCACAAAGTCTTGGAATAACTAAAGCCATCTCCTTTGGAATTTGTAGGCTGCAAATATTGTTTTTTTAAACCGGTTCATCTTGAACATTGGTAGGAAGTTTGTGTATCTTTCTGTAATTTTTTTACTTTTAATTAAAATGAATTTTTGTGGATGCATGTTTCAAATTAGATGTCGATTTCTAAATTGGAAAAATCAAATTAACAAGGTAAATATCTTTAGATTGTTTCTCATGCCATTTCTGTAATTTAACAGTCATGCTTTTCCGTAATCATGCTATTGCTTATTTATTAACAATTAATGGCTAATATGCTTTTTGTTGGTTTTGATTAAGATTTTTCATCAACAGTGGTGGATTATTCATTTATCTTTGAAGGAGCTTCTGCAGTTTTGATTTTGAAAACAATCTATTTCTTTTAAAGCACTGTAGTTTTGATTTTGAAAAGCTTTTTCCAAGAACTCTAAAGCATCATATTGTAATTTTGTAATAGTAATAACTAAAAGTTTGAAAATTATAAAGTTTGAAAATTTTGAATAATTTTAAAATTTTGAAATTTTCGTAAATTTGAATATTTTGAAAATTTGAATTTTTTTGAAATTTGAATAATTTGAAAAGTCAGAAATTTTGAATGATTTTTAAAAGTTTGAAAATTTTGAATAATTTGAAAATTTATGAAATTTGAAATTTTGTAAATTTGAATAATTCTGAAAAGTCTGAAAATTTGAATGATTATGAAAATTTTTAATCATTTGAAAAATTTTGAAATTTGAAAATTTTCAAATTTGAAAATTTTGAATAATTTGAAAAGTTTGAAAATTTTGAATATTTCGGAAATTTAAATAATTTGAAAAGTTTGAAATTTTGAAAATTTGAAATTTTCGGAAATTTAAATAATTTGAAAAGTCGGAAATTTTGAATAGTTTGAAATTTTGAAATTTTCGGAAATTTGAATAATTTGAAAACTAGGAAATTTTGAATGATTTTTAAAAGTTTGAAAATTTTGGATAATTTGAAAATTTTGAAAATTTGAATAAGTCTGAAAAGTGTGAAAAATTTGAATGATTATGAAAATTTTTAATCATTTGGAAATTTTTTAAATTTGAAAATTTTCAAATTTGAAAATTTTGAATAATTTGAAAATTTTGAATAAATTACTAGAAAGGTGCATAATTTCTATTTGTTTATGCAGGCATATTGGGATGAAGCATCGAAGCAAGTTTATTATGGGAACTCAAAAACATCAGAGACCTCATGGACTAAACCTAAAAATTGAGATAACAACCAAGTTTGAAGGTATTCTTGGCATTCGGATTCAAGAAATATCTGTTCGGGACACTTTTCATGTTTGGGACCAAAACTATAAGGACAAATATCTACAAAGTCAGTTATAATTAGGGACCAAAACTATAAGGACCAAAATTGCAAAAGTCAATTGCAGTTAGGGAGTAGAAAGAATTGAAAATAGGATGCTAAAATACACTAAAATGAATGCAAGTTGTTGTGTGCATGTTGATTTCTGCTCCTAAGGTAATAAACACACACAGCCACACAACCACTGCTTTATGTGTTTATGTGAGAGTAGATTGCTATTTCTTGATACTTAATATAGCAATGTACTTTAAAAGCACAATAGTTTACAAAGTTCTTTAAAAAATTATGATACCTAATATGTGGTAACCTCCACTTTTCTCTAAATTATTTATTTTATATACATTTTCTTGCGGTCACGAGATTATTTTATGTACTTTGTATTTCTTAGGTCTTGGCATCACCATCTCATCCCCTACCAGAAATGACAGTAAGTTGCTAACATTGCATTTATTTTGGCTTAGTGCAACAAATAACAACTTACTTCCATAGTTGCAAAGTTCATTGCTTAAATGGAAACAAAGTTCATTGCTTAAAGAGACAAACTCTGTTAATTTTGGTTAGTTGCCAAATCTACTTAAATTTAGTCAGTTTTTAACTACTTGATTGTTTGTTCCATCATTCCAGATGTTGAGAGCACAAGAAGTTGGCCGAATTTTAATTGAGCCAAAATGAGAGCTGAAATTTTGAAATTTTTTTTTGAGGAAAATTGTAAATTTTGTGTAAATTACAGGGACCAAAACTGTAATTTAATCCTTTTTCTTTTTGAATTTTTACTGATTTGAAGAGAAATTTACCTCATAATGTGACAGGAGAGAATTGTGAGGGGTGTAATAACAACTTACTTACATTTCTTTACATTTAATGGCATTATACTCTTGATCTCTATGTTTAGCATATTTATTGGTTTAGATCCAAATTTTTTTTTGGCAAATTTGGTCCTTATTTTAATATTTCGTAACACTTTTTGTCTCAATACTAGCAATGTACTTTCATTTCTTTATCTAATATGATATCTTACTTTATTAATTATTCTAATGCAGTTCCACTTCCACTTCTATCAAATCCAGGTTTGCCATGATTTAATGCATTAAATGCTCATTTTATTGGAAAAACCTGTAGATGTCACATCTCATTGTAGCATGCTTATTCAACATCATATTTTATTTAGAATATCATGACTGATTGGCAATAAATGATGGTTTTGCAGTGAGAATGGATTGACAGCTCAGGTGGCTGCAATTAAATTGACCAAACCACAACCAACCTTCAAAAGTCGAACTCCAATTCTACATAACAGCTTCAAACCAAATGTAAGGTGAATGAATTTTATTGTTTTGGTTTTACTGGAGATAAGCATGCAAAGAGGGACATAAAATATTGTTTTTTTCAAATTATGACATTGTACTTTGAAAATCTACCCCTTAATAGCATCATACTATTAAAGATACCAAATTATTGCATATTTTTTATTTTTTTATTAGGACATTTTATAAAGTTAATTACATATTTGGTCCTATGTTATAATTTTTTTTAAACACAGCACCGACGAGACAACCACACCGGATAAGTGAAATGACATCAGAAGTTAATCTGGAAAGGAGACACAGGGTAAGTTTGCATGCTGACGAGGCCAACAAAAGCAAGTGTTTGGACTGCTAATTTGGCTGGGTAACTATGAAAAAGTAATTAATTTTCGAGGTGCTATGCAAAACTCGGTTTTTGTTCAAGAAGTTTGTACTTGGGGTTTAAGGATGCTTAATGATTTGGAGTTTCTGAGGCAACCCGAATAATTCACAGGAGAAACAACTTAATCAACTTCAAAGCTTGCTAAGGGAGAAGGAACAAGAAGTTGTCGACGTTAAGGAAAAAGAGAAATAGCTGGAAGAACAATTACCAAAGGTTTGTGTGAATGTATATGTGTGAGGCTGTAATAGCATCCTAATCTCAAAACCCTGCATTTATGTGTGTAATCCTAACATGAGCTGGTGCATTTTTCCCTGACATTAGACACAATAAATATCATTTCCCCCTGTTGTATTTAACCTTTTTAAACATGATTTTAGGACTAAAATGTGTTATGTTATGACAGAATTTTGAAAATCTACAAAACAAGCTTAATGTTTAATCTAAATAAAATTTTAAAATAAAGTTATAATTTACACTCTACGTGATCTATTCCAAGATAAATTTGATTATTAGTTTCATTTGCTTTTGTGTTGAATATTGCAGAACAATGGCCAATTTCCAAAAGTGACCTTTAGCTGCTGTTGCAGAGCCGAATTTCTTACAAATATATTATGCTTTTAACGGTCATCAAAGATGTCATCTCAGAACGATGGTTATTAGTTGCATTTAATTTTACGTTGAATATGTATCTTTTTTTGGTTTGAATGCAAAACATAGTATAGTATTTTAGTATGTTAAAAGCTACTAATTTGTTGGTATGTTTTAAATTAATAAGGAAAAAATAGATTGTCAGATTTTTTTAAAATATGGTTGAATATCGTAATTATTATAATAAAATATAATACTATAACCTTGCAATTATCTCAAACAAAAAATTCTTTCTTATGCTGAAACCGTTTTATGCATTAAATTAGTGTTCTTAGATAATAAAGATTAATTAAGAATCCACATGTTGAAGTCCAGGTGTGCAATTGATTTTTAACTTTTTGTCCACGTGTTTATTAACCGGTGATTTCAAAGCAAAAACCCATAATTTGGGAAAATTTGAAAGATCATCTATTGTTGGATGGGTTTTTTTAAAGCTAAACCTACATTAAGGGTTTTTTTGCATATTAACTCATACATTAAGGGTTTTTTAAAATTAAACATACTTTTATAATTTATTGTCTGGTTTGTAGAATGTTTTTGGAAGGATTGGAATCTGATGGTGCTATTTCATACCATGGTTCCAAAAAAATTCAAAATAAAACAATTCACAAACAGTTAAAAAGAATTATTGTCATCATGTATTAAAAGTCAAATAAATAATAGAGATTTTTGTGTAGAATATAAGTTTACAAAGGACAATATTATAGCGTTGTACTTTTTTGCTTTTACAAAATTTGTTAGATTTAATAATTTTTACAGTTTTGGTCCGAAAAATTGTTTTGCCTCTTGTCCCTTTGTTTACTTTGTCTTTTGTTAAGATTATGACATTCTATTTCTATTTATCATTTCATTGCAAAATATCCCTATAGTTCCAAATCGATTTCTAAAAGGTTTTTCTATTTTTGGTCCCACACTTTCGGGTATTTACTGTCCCCTATATCGTTGGAAAGTTAATCAATCGTCCGAAAAGAAATTAATTACTCTCATATTCGCCAACTCCCCCTTACGTCTGCAACCTAAAACTTAAAAAGTAATTGCCGAAACAAAACTATATATATATATATATATATATATATATATATATATATATATATATATATATATATATATATATATATATATATATATATATAATGTATACAATGTATACTTTATAAGATCATATTGTTGATAAATTTTAATAACCAAAATATAAAATATATATATATATATATACGGGAGCCGGATTTTAAATCTTAATCTCGAATCTAGTTAACAGTAATTTAAAAAACAATGAAGATTGCATACAAGCTTCCATAGAGATTTTTTTCAGACGGTTGATCTCAAAAAGTTATTTAAATCTCTCAGCAAATCAACTCACGAATTTTGTTAGTGTATTTCCGAATATCTGATTTACTTCTCGTCATATGTTTATATAGATAGAGATATAACTGAATGTGTGAGTTTGAAGGGATATATATATATATATATATATATATATATATATATATATATATATACACACACACACACACACACACACACACACACACACACTAGTTGTGAGACTCGTGTATTACACGGGATAATAATAAAATGTTAAATAACAAAATCCTACACTAATCTTTTTAAAGGATAAATTCCATAAGATATGATGAAATTGTTGAATATGTAGGCACTTTAATTATGCAGAAGAATATTATCTTTGATAAATTTTAAATACAAAGATCTAAGGCAAAGAAGTTAATTCAACACTGTTTGTATATTTGCTTGTAACTTAAATGTATTTTGATGACCGGATTATGTGGAGAAGCACATGAGCCTGAATACATATAATTTATAGTCAAATCATTATTTTTTTCCAAGATAAAATAAATAAATTACATTTTTCATCCCCAAGTATAGTTATTTTTGTAATTTTGGTGTTAAAAGTTCTAATGCGACTTTGGTCCTTATTTGAGGTTCTTGTAGAGTTTTGAAACTCCATAATGGTATATGTAATCAAACATCTATTAGGTACCCTTCCAACCAACACATATATTGGATATTCTCTGATGAAAATTAATTCTCTTACATAAAAAATCAGAAAAAAAGAGATATGATGAGTATTTTTATAGGGGAAAGGTAATAATGGGTTTTTAGGGTTCATATGTATGCACCTCTAATCTATATCCAGTGACATTCTCGAACTGTAGACAACAATATTTCCTACCTGGTAAGCTATATTTTAAAAAATGCAACCATTTTTAATCATAGTAAGTTTTGTTTCTTGTTTTACCCACAAATCAGTAAAAAGGAACAAAATTTTCATCCAAAGGATTTTAAGGACAGTAAGATATATATATATATATATATATATATATATATATATATATATATATATATATATATATATATATATATAATATATATATATATATATATATATATATATATATATATATATATATATATATATAAGTTTAAAAGAGAACCAAAATAAAACAAGGAACCAAGGAACCAATCGTGAGCGTCGGAATTCAAATGATCGACGGCCGAATATAATGTTGTAATTTTCTTAATTGAACGTGCATGTAGCGGATAATTCCAAAAAACCCACTTCGTTTTTTATTTATTTATTATTTTTAGAGCTTATTTTTTATCGAAATAAAAAATCGAATATATCAAAATTCATAATTTTTTATTCTCTTTCAATAGACATCCATATCAATATAGTAAAAACGAAAAAAAAATATCCAAAAAACTTGTTCATATTCACAACACTTAATCAATGTGAATCTGAACTATAACAATTTTTATAGAAGATTATTCACATATGAATGATCATTGAAATTATTTTTTTCATCAATCATTGATCATTAAATAACAACTTACGTGAATTTAAATAAACTTTTAGATTCAGACGAGAATCTCACTAAATTTTCATATTGAATTTAAGTAAATTCGTTTATATTATTTACAATTTCAACATTTTGTAATATACAATTGAATTAACTAAGATTCAGAAATTAATTTACTTAAACTTATACACGAACGAACACAAAATTGCTAAAAAATGGGATACATTTATCATTTATATGTGAATTAATATATTTAAAACTAGACGCATACTATTTTTAACCTTTTGATCATACACAAATGAATTAATTTAGATTCACAAATTAATTTGCTTAAAATTCACATGTGGATGATAATTTTTTTTTGAAAATGTCAGGTACAATTACCATTTATATGTGAATTAACATGTATAAAACAAGAAGCTGTTAAAATTCGCAATGTGAATATAAATTGTATTAAATTTGTATGGAAGATATTTCATATGTAAATGATCAATGAATTCATTTTTTTCAATAATTGTTAATCATTTAATAACCACTTATGTAAACTTAAAAATATTTTTAAATTCAGATGTGATTTCAAGAAAAATCACTTATGTTTTTACTATGTCAATGTTTTAATATCATATACAATTGAATTAACTGAGATTCATAAATGATTTACTTAAAATTCACATGTGGTTGGTAAATAATTATTGAAAAAATTGGATAGATTTGTCATTTAGATATGAATAAATATATTTAAAACAATGCAGTTCAGTTCAGGTTCACAAGGTGAAACTGGACGAACTTAAAGTAAAAAAAACAAAAAAATTTGTTTATCAATATGGATCTCTATTTATAGAGGATGAAAAATTATGAATTTTGGTATAATTAGTTTTCTTAAAAAAAAAAAGAATAAGCTTAAAAATTAAAAAAAACATAAGAAACGAAGTAGGTTTTTTGCTATGATCTGCTACATGCGGGTCCAATTAAGTATTTTACATCCTTATCGCTGACCGTCGATATTTTGCATTCTGACCGTAGGATTGGTTCCTTATTTAATGTTGGTTCTTCATTGAACCTAACCCTATATATATATATATATATATATATATATATATATATATATATATATATATATATATATATATATATATATATATATATATATATATATATATATATATATATATATATATATATATATATATATATTGTTAGGAATCGGACAGGGTACACGCAGCGGAAACACTATCACACACACACGAAAGCAGAAAATAAAGCAAAAGATAACACAAAGATTTTACGTGGTTCGGATTCGGTGTCAATCCTACATCCACGGGCTGCAACTGAGTTTTCTTATAGTTACTCTATGAAGATTACAATTACAATTGTTGGTGCATTTTGCTTCTCAACCAAAGCCTTGTATTTATAGGCTTAGGAATTGAATGTGAATTGAGAAAATAAAAATCAAGCTTGAAGACTTTGATCTCACCTACCTTTGACAAAAACTTCACCAACCCAATCTTTCACCTAACAATCTCCCACTTGAAGATTTTGAACAATACAGTAACTTCAGTAATCTTCAACCAAATCAGTCTTTCAAGCTTTCAGTTCCCAAGAACAAGCTAAACTTAGTCCAATTTTCCTAGTTGCAGCCGCCCCTCATCATCAAGTACTAGAAGGGCCAGTTGAAGCTACCACAAGCTCCAACTCAGTCGTAGCCAATCCCGCTACTGACTCAGTCGTGGTCAATACCACCACCGACTCATCCCCTGTCTTAACGGGCTTGGACACTCTACCGGATCCAGAGATACACCGAGGACCACTAGCACTCTCCAAACTTTGCAAACTTCCAACAGGAGAGAATTTTTCAGTCTTAGTCTTCAAAACCCAACGGTTCTTTGTAACTGTACCAGGAACACACCCCGTGCTCCCACTGTCACAAAATCCCCTGAATGGTTTAGACTTTCCGACTCGTTCAACTAACATCCCATTGGCTCCAGAATTCATGTTTGCAAAATGAACTCTCTTAGCACTAGATTTAGCGAACCAGATTTTGTCATGCTTAATGGGGATGGTCATACTTCCCTCAGCAGGTACCTCAACCATATACAATGACCCACGCTTCATACCTTGAGCAATCACCAAATTACCATTGACCACCCTCCATTTACCACCACCAAACCTTACTTCCAGTCCTTGTTTATCCAGCTGACCAACAGAAATCAATTTCTTCTTCAGCTCCGGAATCACCCTGACATTCTTCAGGTTCCATGTAGTTCCCAATGAAGTAACCAGATCAATATCTCATATGCCCGTTACTTGAAGCATATCATCATTTGCTAACCGTACCTTCCCAAAATCTCCTTCTTATAGATTCACCATCGTTTCTCCGTTGTCCATGGCGTGAAACGAAGCCCCTGAATCCATGACCCAAGAGTCTACACAGTTTTCCATACTGAGTATCAATGCATCTTCCTGATAAACATTCTCAGCACCAACACTGTTTAATTCTTTCTTTGGACATTGACTCTTAACATGTCCCACTTCCTGGCAGTTCCAGCACTTCACATTCTTCCAAGTTCTAGATGAACTTCTTCCCCGACTCCCACTGCTCCCACTATTCCTGCTATTCCCTCTACCTCTTCCGATATTTAATAACTCAGAAGAAGAATATCCACCTTGATTCTTGCGTCTGACATCCTCGCCAAGAACCAAATCTCTAACCCCTTCAAAAGTCATACCACTGGTCCCCACTGAACTTGTAACAGCGGTTACTGTTCCAGACCAGCTATCAGGTAGTGAAGCTAGTAGCAGTGAAGCTTGAGTCTCATTATCAAATTTAATTCCCACAGATGATAATCTGGACAGAATTGAATTTAGATTGTTAATGTGAACCGTAATTGAGCTGTCTTCATTCATCCTTGTCGTGAACAATTCCCTCATCAAGAACACCTTGTTAGCCGCCGACGGTTTCTCATACATGTTCGTCAGAGCATCCATCATACCACGTGCCGTGGTTTCCTTCATGATGTTGAAAGCAACGCTCCTTTCCAACGACAACGTAATAACCGCCTTAGCTTTCTTGTCCTTTGAGTTCCACGCATCTTCAGCAGCTTTTTCCATTTTCTCCGGTTTATCTCCAAGTACCATCTCCAAATCTTTCTGACATAGCAATGCTTCTAATTGCATTTTCTACCAGCTAAAGTCAGAACCGTTGAACTTCTCGATTACAACCTTGTCTTCAGCCATTACGACAAACAAGAAACAAATTGAGACAACGAAACAGACACAACAATGGCACGGACCTGACCGGTTCGTTCAGTGTACTCGTGTGTGACAGACAGTACCCTTCAAAGTACCAAGACACCTTTAATACGATTAATAGAAATTAGTTTCTGATGTGGAAAATCAGACAAAACTGCAACCATAGAGCATACTCTAATTTCTAAAACCGAGACTTCCTCCAAAACCCGAAGCTCTGATACCAGTTGTTAGGAATCGGACAGGGTACACGCAGCGGAAACACTATCACACACACGAAAGCAGAAAATAAAGCAAAAGATAACATAAGGATTTTACGTGGTTCGGATTTGGTGTCAATCCTACATCCACGGACTGCAACTGAGTTTTCTTATATTTACTCTATGAAGATTACAATTACAATTGTTGGTGCATTTTGATTATCAACCAAAGCCTTGTATTTATAGGCTTAGGAATTGAATGTGAATTGAGAAAATAAAAATCAAGCTTGAAGACTTTGATCTCACCTACCTTTGACAAAAACTTCACCAACCCAATCTTTCACCTAACATATATATATATATATATATATATATATATATATATATATATATATATATATATATATATATATATATATATATATATATATATATATATATATATATATATGATTTGCAAGGATTTTTCCATTATATGTAGTTATCTTTGTCAGCTTTCCCATTAGAAGGGCCATTTGACATGTGAGGTCGTTGATTGATGAGTGCATGCTTCCTATCTCTAATTCCATTACTTCTACTCTCTGTGATACAATCCCCGAAGGAGCCATAGTGCTTTGATACCAAATTTTCTATGAACCGGAACACTTAACTCCAAACAATGGTGTTGTAAGTGGATCTTTTGGTTTCATATTTAAATGGTTTAGGGAATATGATTGAAGTTTCAATTTGTTACTACTTTCATTGTTTTTTTATTATGATATTATGTTTTTATTGTTGCTTATTAGGATATTGTACTTTGAAATACCCATCAATTTATAACATTTTACCATCAATTTCTAAAAAAAAAACGACCCTTCAAGCATGAGAACCTAAATGTTGGGCTATATAATATTGTATGTTTTGTTTCTTTTTCTTATTAGGGCATGTTACATGCTTTGTATTTGGAAATAATTTTTTTAGAATTTCTTAAAGAAAAATCTTCATGGATTGTGCTTGACACGGCCCTGTGTGTGTGAGAGTGAGAGTGATTAAATATTTATTCAATTTTAAGGTGGGCCCAAATTAATTTTTGTAAAACCGAATCCGAACCCAAAACCGATTAAATATTCTCATTTTAACTCGAACACTGTGTGTGAGATATGAAAATTTTATTCAATTTTCGGGCAGGCCCAAGTTAATTTTTGTAAAACCGTAGCCGAACCCGAACTCAAAACCAATTAAATATCCTTATTTAACCCGAACACCGAACCGATCACCCATTTAACCCAATCCCAAAAACTAAATAATGTTTGGTTTATAAACCGCTTAATACTCACCCCTAACTGGTGTGCCTAGATTGAGAGTGAGAGGGTGAATGGTGAGGAAGTGTGTCTTGCCTTTCAAACCCATAATAGAGAAATATTGTGAAAACCGACATATTATGTTTGATGATTCTAATTGCATTATATGCACGATAGAGGAAATATTACGAAAACTGACATTTACCAACATAAGTGCTAACTAAAATATTACGATTTTTGCTCCTTGAGTTGGTTGCCTAAAAAAACAAAACCAATAAGTAAACTAACTAACAAAACCATCAATCCACAAAAGAGAATTCTTGCATATAGAAAAGACATTAATGCCCTTCTTAGTTTCTTGAGCATAGACAATGTAATTGATCAACAGGTAGTTCTTCAAGTTCTGTAAGTTATTGACTTTTGTTCCCCTAATTGATATATTTTAATTTGGTATATGGATTTCTCTTTCATATTATCGGAATTATGTTTATTGGATTGGCGTAAGTATTAATTCATGGGTCAATGATGCTTGCTATGTAGAAGTTTTATAAAATTAGGGCAATTTGGACCTTTTTTCTTATGTGAGTTGAATTTGAATGGTAAGTAGAATTTATGGCCACTAAATTAGTGGCCATTATTTTTACTTGGGTGAAATAAATATTTAACAGAATGCTTTTATATGTTTGATTCTTGTAGGATCTAGGTATGAGCTTTTTCATATAAGATGATTTGAATTTATTTATTAATCGTGACTTTATGGTCGCCCTTTTGAAAAAATTAAGAACTTTTGGTTATTTGTATCTTCGAAATTTTAAACACAATATAGCAATGAAATGTTTTTTTTTTTTGTATTTGGTTGGTATTGCTAACCCTGTCGAGTTTCATAGATGATAATTATGGACTAGATTATTAGGTTTGAGAGGATCAATCACGTGGGGTAAACCACCCCATAGTTCTTTGCACAGACGACCCAGGGGTATTTTCGAAAAACATTTCTAAGGAATATGACTTTGTGTCTTCTACTTTTGGTACTTATTATGCTATCATGATACAAATATTTCTATATATTCGATGAAAGGACAAGAAGGGTATTTATGTCTTTTGTACAAATGATGGGCAAAGAATTGTAGTTTTTGTTCATCGACATCTTTCTTTGTCCAAACGCAATACAATTTGTTCTGTCGTGTTCTGTTTGCAAAACACGTAGATGCCCTTGTTGTTAAAAGAGCTGTTGTTTTATGAGCGATGTGTGGTTTTGGGTCATTTTTTTCCCATTAAAGGTCTTGGAAGAATGGAATTGTTTGAGCTAGCAAAAAAAGTTGTTGCTTTCATAGTTTCATATAGGTTGGGAAAGGGGTAAAGTTGGAATTAATCAAAGTTTTCGAATTTGCTGCTAGGACGCTAAGGTATAGCTAATGTTGCTGCGGGTACAAGACAACGATGCATTCTTTCTGAAACATTATGTTCGAAGTCTTGATTTGATGATTACAATATGTTAATTTTAGTTTAGTTGTATTTTGACGTTGAACTTGTCATTATTCGGTGACGAAACTAAAATGATCCAGATGGCTAGGAACTCATTGAATTTGATTTTAATCCTTTTTTATTTGTATAAATTATTGAAATATTATTTCTGTATCCTATTATTAACCTTATATTATGTTGGTTTTTTATTACTGAATTTTTTAATTTATTGTTTAATTTTTGTTCGTAATATGTTGTTATGTGTTGATAGATTTAAAATTACAAATATCTGGGATGATCACACAAAAATAGAAGGTTTTTAACTTTTAAGGTTTGGACCGTCCGTATGATGCTGCGGAAGCTCAGTATATTGAAAAACGCAACTCGACAACTTTTGAGACAACTTTTAACATAGTTATGTTCAACCATAGCCCATAATTGCAAATTGCAATGTTATTGCGTACCACAATGATGCCAATTTATGCAGTTTTATGGTAATGATATTGAGCCAACATATTTTGATCATATACAATCAAGCAACAAAACAACTATAATTACATTCAAACGTTTGTTAATCTTTTATCATCTTCAAGAAATAAGAACATAAGTGGGGTGCTGAAAAAAATTAGAGGTCCAAAAGTAACATTTTGCAAAGTGGACCATAAAAGTATAAAAATAAAGTCTCTCTTAATAATTAGGTATGAAGGAGGCAGACAGAAATAAAATTTGAAAGTATATCATATTTGGTACAATGCTATAAATAATAATTAATAAAAATTAATATGAATGAACATGAAAACTATAAAAACAAACTATGTAAGGGACGAAAAATGTAGCTTTAAAATATAATAAGGGATCAGAATCGCAAATTACAAAATATCAATAATATAACTTTATAATAAATAGGGATGAAAACAATTAATTCGCAATTAGTTGATAGGAAAAATATAAATATAAAAATTTGTTATAAGAAGAATCAAAAATTGCTATCATCATAATTTGATAATTTTGATTCTGGAAAAAATAAAACCAAACGAACATCAATTCCTCTCATAAACTCTAGTTGCAATCTTAATAATTTTGGTTATGGAAAAAGTAGAACCAAACCAACATCAATTCCTCTCACAAACTCAAGTTGCAAATATATATATATATATATATATATATATATATATATATATATATATATATATATATATATATATATATATATATATATATATATATATATATATATATATATATATATATATATATATATATATATATATATATATAGGGGTGGGATCAACATAGAACCAAAATTAGGCATAGAACCATAGAACCATCTTATTGACCGTTAGATCAAATTAGGATGATAATGGTATGATGGTAAATTACACTTATATGTTCATTGATGAACATACGTATATGTTCATTGATGAACATATACGTATGTTCATTAATGAACATATATGTTTGTTGATCAATGAACGTTGTGTTCAAAATCCCAGAAAATAGTCTTGTTCAGAAATTGGTCATGTTCATAAGTGAACATTGCAGAATATTGTTCATGTTCACACATGTTCAGTATTGAACATGTATGAATCTTCATACACCAAACACAAAAACTCAAGTGCTCATTACTGAACATGGATTAACATGTATACATTTATAACTCAAATGTTCATTATTGAACATTTGTCTCGATCCATCTGTCTCTGCTCCTCTGTATCGATACATCTGTCTCGATCTCTCTCTCTATTTCTCTTCCTTGATCCATCTGTCTCGATCTCTCTATTTCTCTCTTCCGTTCTCGATCTCGACTATTCAGTAGTGAACATGAATAAACATTTATAACAATGCCAAACATAGAATTAGAAACAGAGGCAAATGTATGTTCATTCATGAACGTATGTTCATTGCAGGTCGATATCACACAACAATAAACATCAAACATAAAAACTATACAAAGAAGCTGAAAATGATTTCAACTACGTTTTTCTAGTAACTAAAATTCAGATTCCATCGACGAAAATTTAAGCCTCTAATTTAATTGCTACATCAAGAACATCAACTGTGTTATTTTGCTGTGACCAAAGTTGAGCATATCTATTTTGCTGTGTTATTTTGCTGTGACCAAAAAATATATAAAATGATTGTTTTTATCTGTTTTGCTTTAATTGAATAAAGAATTACACTTACAAAATAAGAGGAGCTTTCAAGAATAAAGACACTCGTTGTTTCTCACCGCTACTAAGCTGTAACAAAAAGAAGAGTAAACATATTATGATCTTAATTACTAAATATATTATGATCCAATTACCAAAAAGAAGAGTAAACATATTATGATCCAATTACTAAATATATTTTGATCCAATTACCAAAAATAAGAGTAAACATATTATGATCCACTCGTTGTTTTGCTTTAATTGATAACATCGTATCATGAATTGCTTCATACACCTGCACGAAGTCAAAACGGCTAGTGAGAATGAAGAACATTTTTTTAAATACTTTATATAGCGAATCACAATTATCCTCTTCAGATGTAGCGACGACCGTAATGAATGTTGTGAAATATTGTATCGTTGAATAATACCTGCTCAAATAAAGAATGCTTGAATCGTATCATGAAAACTTATACAATCAATTCAAAATTGTAATCGAAATCGATTTCTATAGTCAATTCAAAATTGAAATCGATTTCTGGAATCAAATCGAAATCTGGAATCGGCATCACCTAAGTCGATCAATCTAGGCAAAAGAGATACAACCAAAATTGATTTTCGGAATCGTCCTTCCAACCGAACTATCGATGATACCAAACTATCGATGATCACATAACTGATCGTCAGATGCAAAAAATCAAAAACGAACTCGCTAATTCCAAAAATCAGTCACTGATGAATAAGTTTGACGTGTTTACGGAAATTAGATAGCCTAATCTTTTGGAGCTGGATATTCTATACCAAAATTACCCTCAACCCCTTTTTTAATTGATTTATTTTAATAATATATTAATCTTTTATTTGTGTCCATTGATTGCTTGATCCAAGGGTTAAAGTGTTGGTTCTATGGATAAAAAGGGGTTTTATGTTGATCCTCTCCCTATATATATATATATATATATATAGAGGTAAGATAAAATGAGAAGGGTGAAAAGGTTGAGAAAATGAGAAAAAATATGGACCCTTTATTTTCCAAGATCTATGTTTTAGATTATTATGGTAATTTAATTTTCTTTAAATACAAAATAAATTAAAATGTATAATAAAACCCGGTTAAGGGTGTAATTGTAAATTCCAAATTCATTCATTCCTTCAAATTAGCTTCTTTCTATATCATTCCCGATCATCATGCGTACCAAAGATACGCAATATCCGAATTCAAATTCTTAAATCCTCAAATCTCCATATCTTCGATCTACATGTGCAAAAACCCTAAAACTCTAAATCGATTGATGCAGGTTTGATCGAGAACCCTAGCCGATCACCACCATGATTATAGAAATACGGTCAAGCCAAGGTCTCAACCGTGACGAATAAAGCAACAGCGACCACCATAGGCGACGGAGCTACCACGACTGAAGCAACAAAACCTACCGCCAGAAAGGTTATGATAGTCGGTAAAAAGAGGTCACGAATTGGTCTAAGAGTTACAGAGCCATAAATGGGTTTGGAAGAGCTTTGATCCCAGTTTCATCCAGGTAAATGATCAAAAACTCCTTTTCTGTTATGACTGCATATAGTTACTTATCGTCGTTAAATTAACATTAGGTTTTGATTTGAAATGGCCACTGATTTATCGTTCAATACAACACTCGATTTTTATACCATTTATTGAAAGTCAAGCTTTAGGTTTGAAATTGGTGATTGATATTCTAATTTCGATTTCCGAGGGGATTTAATATATTTCTTCTACATCTATCAATTTTCATCAATTTTATAATGAAATTCATCTGCTTTTAACACCCTTAGTTTCCAAATTCGAATCAATTCACCATATTTCTCAGACCTAATTTTGAAGACTAATAGCTATTAGCTTCATCCACTTAATTGTACTTTAAAACTCCCATCAATACTTTCCGTCACCTCTTAAAAATTTTTGTTTTAATTGAATTTTCCCATGAATGATTTTTGGATAACGTTTGTCAAATTTAGCGTTTTCTGATGAATCATGGCACCATACTTTATGTATTTCTTATTTATTATTTAATGAAAACATAATTTCTTTCGTGATACTATATATTCATTTATAGATGTATTATTTATAAATGAATGGGAAAGGAAAATTAAATTCTAAAAGAATGATTTTTGGTTCATTACAGAATAAAGAAGAAAAGAATGTTTTGTCCTGTAACAATTTTAAGCAAAAAGAATTTAGATTCTTTTTGTTAGTATGTGTTTGCATTAATGACACATTGGAACAATTTAAGATTAAATCTATATGAAAATGAAGGTTGTTTTCTTCAATATTGTATTGCTTTGCTATTGATGAGTTTGGCTTTATGTTGATGATTTTGAAGGTTTCATGGCATAAAAAACTAAAGAACTGGTTCAACGTTAGAGCATATCTCAAGTCTTTCACGCATATAATCTCAATTATGTAGGTAATTGTCTCATTAATTTATAATTTGGAGTTTAGTGGCTTAGATTTTTTCTTAATTTATAATTTCGAAACATCAATTGCCTAGCTATTTTCTTTATCTATGCTTCAGTTAACCATAGTAGTCTCTTTGAAGGTGTTAGTTATTATTTCTATAAATCATTAAACATAACCATATTATAACATAATCAATAATGTAACAACCATTTTTCATTAATCATTAAAACCGAAACATATAAACTCTATTGTTAATCATCAATGATTAACACTTAAAAATGGTTTATGTTTCAAAACAATAAGTTAACATGATCAATTATGAATATGCATACAAAACACTATAATGGTTTACCTTTTTTAACTTGTTATAATCATCTATGATTATTTGTTTTTAATCATAAATGATTAGAAGCAACTATGATTATAGCAACTACATTGCTCCTGAAGTTACACGTTGGCAAGCTGAATCATCTATGATTATAGCTATAATCATCTATGATTATAGCTGAATCATCTAGATTATAGCTATTCAGCTATAATAATCTATGATGAGCAGTGTTAATCATTGATGATTCTAGTCTATAAATTATTTTATAATATCCTTCGATTCGATTTTGCAGGTGTGAATCCAAACTAACACTAATTACGGGTGTCCACTATTAGTTTTTTGTGTGTGATGCTAGCAGCAAGAAAAAGGAATGTGATTCATTCAAGAAAAGTGCGAACATCGGGATGGATTTTATAATTTTTTCTTATGATATGATATAATCATTATTGAAGATAATTATGTATAAATTTTCAATTTTGTCTGAAATACATTAATCATTTATGAAAATAAATGTTGTATATGAATGTGTTATTTGATTTTTCTTAGTAGTTTTTCTATTTAAAATGTTTTAATTGATTATGAATATAACTGTATAAATGTATGAAACAAGTCTTGTTATATTCATTTATGAATATAACTATATAAATGTATGAATCTAGTATTGGCATATTCATTTATGAATATAATTCATGGATAATTAATAATTTGTTTTTTTTTCATTAATGAATGCAATATAATAAATGAAAAAAAAAGACGCTTTTTTTAAATTATATATATATATATATATATATATATATATATATATATATATATATATATATATATATATATATATATATATATATATATATATATATTGAAACACCCTCGCTTAAGGCTTTTCATAAAACATCATTTTAACCCATGATTTATCATCACTAAAATCATCCTTTAGTGAAAACTTTAGTTTCAATATTTTCCAAGGTTGCAAAAATCGTTTGACGGTAGCTTGGCGGTCGAGTTGGGTTAAGGGATTAATCGGATTAATCGGGGATTAGTCGGGGATTAATCGGAGACCCTAAATTATAAAGGCATTCATTTAAAAATATATTAATGTAAAAAATAGCAAAGTTTGATTCATTTTATTTCGAGATGCACATCAAAGATTATTCATTTGTTTAATTTTATTCTTTAATATTGATTTTTTTAGTATTCTTGAGTTATTAGAGAGTGTTTGTGTCGTCATTTCAAAATAAAAAAATAAAAAAGAAATTAAAAAATTAAAAAATGACCGCCTAGACCGATTAATCGGCCGCCAAGACCGATTAATCGGTCGCCAAGGCCGATTTTTACAGTAAATCGCCAAGCTGACCGATTAGGCATAATCGTAATCGGTTGAAGACCGCCAAGCGATTAATCGCCGATTAATCGGCCGCCAAGGCCGATTTCTGCAACACTGATATTTTCAAATAAGTCATTTTCTTTCAAATTTCTTTTTTTTAAAACATATGGGGTTTAATGAGAAATAGTTTGGGTTTAAGTTGCGGAAAACATCGTTTGGTCCCATTTTAGATAAAACATTTTAGTTTATAACATAGCGAGGTTGTAACAATTCAAATACCATTACACAGCTTAAATGATACCACACAAACCGTGGCCTTCTAAACATCCAGCTCTTCTATGTCACCTAAACTCCTCAACCCGAGTATACATCAAAATAAGTTAGGCAATTGAAATGCCTAGTGAGTTTACCCGAGGTTGACCCATTTTGAGTGAGTAGTGAACTACCACACTCGGAAAAAACCCCCAAAAATAGTTTTAACACACACTTCAAAAGTTATTTAAAGCATCATAAAGGTTTACTCAAAATAGATAGTATTGATATGCAAATGTAATGCATGATGCAACTATCCCAAACCCACGTCCATCTCATAAAGTCCAACTCACCTCAATGGCACCTACCTAAGTTCACAAATGACACGCACGAAGCATATCACTCGATCCCCGTATAGGTTAAACTTGAACTAGTGGCCATCACACTAGTCCCATGCGGGTTAGCAACTCCCTCATGCGGTTCCCTATTGTCGGGAACAAACTCTCCTCACCCTCTTTATTTTAGAGAAGGGTCAAACTCATACTCGCCCTCTTTGATTGAGAAGGGTCAAACTCATAATAACTCCTCACCCTCTTTGATTGAGAAGGGTCAAACTCATAATAACTCCTCACCCTCTTTGATTGAGAAGGGTCAAACTCATAATAACTCCTCACCCTCTTTGATTGAGAAGGGTCAAACTCGTCCTCAAGGTATCACACGGTCAATCCCATCCTATATGAAATGCAATGCACAATAGGATGCTCAAAACGTCTTTCAAAAACAACATCATACTCTTTATTTGAAAACATCTTTATAAACTCATTTTCATGCAATGCACAAGTAGTAATCATATAACACATTGCACATAATAATATGCATGAAAAGTAATTGATAACACACACAAAAGATAATAGTTGGGATGTGTACTCCCGGTAAACTCACCTCAGTGTCAACTGAAAAGTCAACAATAAATCCGCAATATCCTCTTGTCTGAAAATGTCAACTCCTAGACATCGCTTGCTCAACCTCCAACTTCCCTATGATCAATTCATACGAAAATAAATACGCGATCTAAAGACATCACCTTTATTCAAACTTGACTACAATCTCATCTTATAGTTGAACTTAGGTCTGAACGAGGACTAAGTTTAATCGTCTAGTCTGAAATTATCTTCAACGACTCATCGTGTTATAATGGTCATATTAAACACTATTTCTTTCACTAAACGTGCTTTTACCAAAAATGCGTCATATCCTAAAACCATATTTCTTATGTTTTAAACTCATCTTTAAACTTATCAGATTTCCTAAGATTAATTCAAATCATGCTTAATCAAATAAGCTTTATATCTTAAATAAATAATTGATTAAATAAGATAATAATTTGATTCTAATTAATCCATAAAAAGTCCAAGGTAAATTCAAATAATAAAATCACCCATTTTGCCTCATCACGATTAAATTGAAAGTCTTTAAAATTCCTAAGTTCTTTTAAAACTACAAGTATTTAGAAAATCAATTTTTATAAAAAGTTTAGTCATGATTAAACTTAGCATACATTCTGATTCTCCGTTCTTCGTTTAATCCAAAATAGAGCTACGACCCAATCCATAAGTCCATGGCCAACAAGCAGACCCATTAAGGTCTCTAACATAAAAAGGGAGCCCACTCGTCCGCTAACAGCCCAACAAATTCAAAACCTAGAGCTCGAAAATGATCTAGTCGGGAAAATACCTTATTCACGCCCTGGCCGGTCAACGCTTAGCTTCAATGGTTGCCGGCACCACATTCGCCTCCGGCGAAGATCTCCACACCGCCACCCTTCGACTTCTAGCGATGGTGAGCACACGATACACACACCAATCGGGACTTACAGGTCCGACCACCACCCTCCGCCTCTTCCCAACTCACGCAATGGAAACCAGACTTCCGATTGATCCAACAGCTCTGACCATATCGACGACCATACCCTCTCGACCTTCTTTCTCTCTGTATTAACTCCATTTCTCTAGCGTTCTCTCTTTCTCTTCACCGGAACTCTCAATCGGGTGTGCCCAAGCAGCAAACCCACGGTGTCGAGCCCTCCTCTACTGATGCATCTTCCTCCTTTGTCTATGTTGAACAACCATGAGTTCCACCTGTGTGTGATGCATGTTTTCTCCCGCGGCTAACCATGACACCGCTAACTTTTCTCTCTAACACTTGTAGGGGACCCACCAGAGATGGTGATGGAATTCTCACACTCACACCTCATAACCTCTTGCTCAAGGTTCCACCGAAAAGCACCTTCTCCCACTCTCAATAACTCGACATTCTGACTGCCACTCCCATTCACTCTTGATCATGCTCTCCTAAAAGTTGATGGAACAGAATTGCACAAACACGTAAATGGGAATTACATGGACCACTAGCCCTGAATTTACTAAAATACCCTTCTTTCTAATCTCTTTTTGCCTTTTCTGGAATTTACGAAAATACCCCTGGTCATCAAGGTTTATTATTAGACAAGTCTTATTATCTCATGGATTTCTTTTATATATTTATTGTTTGGTCTTAAAATTTTAACTTTATCAAAATGCCCTCGGTAAATCTGGATTTTACCAATTATACATTCATTTTCTCTTTTCTTATAAAACTTAGACACATTTCAATTATGACTTTACCAAAATACCCTTATACTAATTCGAGTCATCAAAGTGAAGTTGGTTAAAATTATCGAAATCATAGAGGATCAAATTAATCACATATACTTATATCGTCATTACTATAATTAAACTTGTTATTAAAATGAAGTTACGTATTTACAAAATTACTAATTCCTCCCTCCAATGTAATATAAATAATCAAACGTTAATATGAGAAATGAGTGTATAATTTCTTATTTGACGAGTACTCATGTTCAAAACATTTGCATATAGTAGCAAACGACTTATGAAAAATTAGTCATTATTATAATTATTATTTATTTATTTAAGCTTAATGGATTTTGAACTTATTTTAAGTTTTTCAAAAATTCTTTTATCAAATTAGTCCAAAGTTTCTAGCCCCCAATTACGGATGTTATATATATATATATATATATATATATATATATATATATATATATATATATATATATATATATATATAATCACTTTTTTAATAATTATAAAAAAATTACCATTAATTTCATTAGCACCACCAATTGTGGTAGTTGGGAACAAAATGGGTTATTAGGGTATGAAATCCTAGCGGCTGAAGTTGCAGCCATTTTGGCTAGGGTTGCCACCAACGGGGCTACAGTTGCACTCACTAGGGTTGAGGTGGTTGCACTTACTGTGTTGGTTCTTAACAGATCGTGTATTAGTTTGCTGATATTTTGAACCCATTTTCATTTGATTTCTAAATTACTTGGATGGTATCTTGTGGTTTTTCCTTTTATGTTTCATTGTATGTAATGAATCTTGTTATTCTTACCTAATTATCTACCATTCTTTCTAAATTTTGTTTTCGCTGACTCCACAGATGAGGTAAGCTGCTATTCCCTTTGTGTGTTGGAGTACAAAAAAACAAGATAGATATCGTTTATCCACAAAGCGTACAAGTTACGTTTCAATGCAACAACAATGAATGTCAGAGAATGCTAGAGCCGTTTATATACATCGGAAGTGAGGGCAATTCTCTTCCATTTTAATTTTAATAATTTTTTAAATTTCCAAACTCATCTTTATTTTTAATAATTTTGCAGTGTCGGTGCCAAAATAAGATCGCAGTTGTAACCACACTCATGAGGGATTACGAAGATTACACATGCCACTTAAACCCCTGTTACGCATTGGTGTCAGTTAAGGGGAGATTTTGAGGTTGCAAAGCAGTGTGCACGGGATGATGAAATATTGTGGAAAGTCGTGAGTAATATAATTCATAACAAATAGGCATTGCAATTGAAACTATTAAGTGTAATTGAGAACTTGATTGTGTTTTTTTTTTTGTTATTTGCATAAACCAACGGATGCGGAAGTCACGTATGTCAAAACCGCCAATTGTGGTAGTTGGGAACAAAATGGGTTATCAGGGTATGAAATCCCTGCGGCTGAAGTTGCAGCCATTTTGGCTGGGGTTGCCCCCACCGGGGCTGCAGTTGCACCCACTGGGGCTGAGGTGGTTGCACCTACGGGCCTGTTGAAAGATCTCTCCATGTGAATCAAGACTCATCCAACACTTGTTCAGATCGCAATTTTGTGGGGGATTATACTATAAGGTCATCTGATTTTGAGGAGGTGGAGCCCGTGGAACAGATTCCCAATGTTGCAATGCCTGGCAATGTCGAACGACCCATTGAAATCACTGACCGTTGTTCGACATTGCCAGGCACTACAACATTGAGAATCTGTTCCACGGGCTCCACCCCCTCAAAATCAGATGACCTTATGGTATAATCCCCCCAAAATTGCGATCTGAACAAGTGTCAGATGAGTCTTAATTCACATGGAGATATATTTCAACAGGCTCAATAGGTGCAACCACCTGAGCCCCAGTGCTCCCAGTGGATGCAACTACAGCCCAGGTGGGGGCAATCCCAGCCAAAATAGCTGCAACTTCAGCCGCAGGGATTTCATACCCTGATAACCCATTTTGTTCCCAACTACCACAATTGGTGGTTTTGACATACGTGACTTCCGCATCCGTTGGTTTCTGCAAATAACAAAAAAAACACAATCAAGTTCTCAATTACAGTTAATAGTTTCAATTGCAATGCCTATTTGTTATAAATTATATTACTCACGACTTTCCACAATATTTCATCATCCCGTGCACACTGCTTTGCAACCTCAAAATCTCCCCTTAACTGACACCAATGCGTAACAGGGGTTTAAGTGGCATGTGTAATCTTCGTAATACCTCATGAGTGTGGTTACAACTGCGATTTTATTTTGGCACTGATACTGCAAAATTATTAAAAATAAAGATGAGTTTGGAAATTTAAAAAATTATTAAAATTAAAATGGAAGAGAATTGCCCTCACTTCCGATGTATATAAACGGCTCTAGCATTCTCTGACATTCATTGTTGTTGCATTGAAACGTAACTTGTACGCTTTGTGGATAAACGATATCTATCTTGTTTTTTTGGTACTCCAACACACACATGGAATAGCGACTTACCCGAGCTGTAGAGTCAGCGAAAACAAAATTTAGAAAGAAGGGTAGATAATTAGGTAAGAATAACAAGATTCATTACATACAATGAAACAGAAAAGGAAAACCACAAGATACCATCCAAGTAATTTAGAAATCAAATGAAAATGGGTTCAAAATATCAGCAAACTAACACACGATCTGTTAAGAACCAGCACAGACACACCAAGTCACACACTACAGACTACTACACACACCCTCCCCCACCATAAAATTTCACACGAAAGAGACCATCATTACACTAAAAAATAAGTAACACCACAACAAGAGACTTACCCTGGAACGAGAGAAGAAGAAAAAATGACAAGGCATTAACCTGTTTTGGTTGCTAAACACCAAATAACACCAAACGCGAGCAACCATACATGAATAAAAAACATAATGCATAGAGAAGAAACCCCCGCTGAGATCCATTGTAGAATTAGTTACTTAGAAGAGCATATAATCGTACCTGAACTCCAACTGCCGTCCAGTGAACCCAGTAGTTTTTCAACCCTCTCCGCATCCCGTGCGACTGTGTAACGATATATAAAGGCGGATTTGATCAAGCATAAAATAATTACGAAACAATTACCTTCAACATCATCATCATCGGAGTAGTATGCTGTCTGCCATTACAAATGTTGTCCTGAATCGCGGTTAGGTTTTTTTTTGTTGGGTTTCTGGGCAATATACCCGACGCCTGAAAAATAAGTAGCGTGAGCTCGCAATGACGATATTTCTCTATGGATTGGACCTATGAATGGCCCAATAGGAAAAGTAACAGGTAGGACTCGTTTGGACCGGTTTTTTAAGTATTTCCGGAACGCTTTGGACCGGGTTATTGAAATCAGGACCGGTCTTGTACCGACTAAGGACCGGAAATTTATAAACAAAATAGGACTGAATCAGGACTGGCGGTTAGACTGATTAGGTATTTTGCAGTCTTGAACCGGTTTAGGACCGGTTCGGTCTATATGCCAAAAATGAGGACCGGCGAATACTAGTTCATTTTTGCACCACTATGTAAATTACCTTATCACCAATTTGTCATATCTGTTAAAATTATAATATATATAATAAAAATATATAAAATATATTATATGTTCATTTAAACCGCAACCCGAACCGAAACCGAATAACCCGAAACCGTCAAACCATTTTAGGTGTATGGGCACTTTTTCGGTTTAAATCAAATAACGCTCACCCCTAGAAATAAACGGTATAAAGCGCGTTATGAAATAAGCATGACGAAATATTAATGGGGGTATTTGTTTTGATGCATTTCAAGGGATCTAGAGTGTGGAATTTAAATTCTCATAAAACCCTTGCTTGGTTTAGAAAAAAAAAATAGCGATTTGTGAATTCCAAAATAATAATAATAATAATAATAATAATAATAATAATAAGGGAAAAGTGAATATGTGGCTGTTATACACCTAAGCTTAGGTATAGAACTATCAAAATTTATTAGTTTTCTTATGAAAAACAAGCATTTTTATTTTCTTTAATACATGCAATCCATGTTATTGATTATAAAGGATGAAAAAAATATGGTATGAGTCATACAATATAGTGATTAAAAGTATTACACCCGCATGTGGCGATGACATAAAAGTTGGCGGTAAGAAGACACATCACTAAAATAGCACGTAAACAAGTTGAATTGAATGGAACAACAAATTGTGTACAACGATTTAGAAGAAAGTAAGTTTCTTGTCCTTTTATTTTTGTTTAAAATGGGTTGTTTGAATTGTTCTACATCTAAGTTTAAGTATATAACAGCCATATATTCGCTATCCCCTAATAATAATAATAATAATAATTTTTTATAGTCATCCCCTTACCCTTACAATTTTGAAATCCATTTCCTTAAGACGTAAATTTCCTTTATTGCCCCCTTCATCAGGCGTCTTATTTTCAGACACATATAATTGGTAATTTAAAGGGGAAGTTGTTAAATAGTCATATGATTTTGGAGAAGCTTTCTCGTATGCTGAAACCAACTTCTCAAGCTTTGTGTCTTTTGAATGTCTAATATTTAATTCTTCTTCTTCGAAAATTGTTTGTTTCAATGGTGTTTTGGGTACAAATAATTTTTTTTCTATTAAGAAGCCAAAACCATTATGGAATTCAAGAAGTAGTTTTATCAAGGACTCCATAAGCACCTAGATGATATCGTAAAAGGATATCAGTTTCTGGTCAATGGATATGTGTTTGAAGTGACAGATTTGTGATCCATTTTGAATAGATTTGTGATTGATCCAGCAACAACAGTGACCCTTTATTTTGCAGGAGTTCTAACATCAACTAAATACTTGGTTCTTAGACATAGAAGACCTTATTTCATGATCTATATGTATTATTTCTATCTATATACATAGTGGAAAATAGTGCATAGTCTAACGGATCTGCTACAATTACACATCATTTATAAAACAAACAAATATATTTCGATGAACTATAAAAAGACACTTATATCATTTAACATAAATACATTCTAAATCCTTTAGAAACCAAACAAGATTGTAAAAGGAATGAATGTTAATTTTGTTAAAACGTTTACCAACCAAGCACCCAATATCTTTTAAAGTTATAATTTCATATATACCCTAAATAAAGAGGTAAATACCATATTTGCCCTATTTATAATTTAGATATCATATTTCCCCTAAATATATATAAAAAATATCATATTTGCCCTAAACTTTTTAGTCATTATTTTTTATCAAATGCACACGGGGTCCAGTCCATATGATCTATGGAGTTGATAAAAACGAAAGAAACAATAGACCATCGTGCGTTTGTTGGGCACCTCTCCAACAATAGTCATGCCCATGTGATAACATGCTAACATTCAACAAAAATATAGAAAACAATGTAGTTAGATCAAGTTTACTTAAAAAACAACAAATTTGTAATTAACATTTCAAACTTACTTTTTGTGAGAGTCACCCCATTCCAGCGTTGCCAAACAACTCATTCCAAAACAAAGTGTCTATCAGGTCGCCATAAAAAAGGTGCAGAACATCTAGAAGATGTTTTTTTGCGTATAGTATAAGCCAATGGCATCCATGATATCTGTACATGCAAGTTTAATAAAAGTTGTGTATATTGCGGGATAGCCATAAATGCCACATGTGTAGTAGGTACGCTATATGCTCTACGTTGGCAGACCGACTTTGGGGTCGTTTTGAGCTACACGTATGGTGACTGCATAAAGTGGGATGGAATTTATCTCTTTTCAGACGCGGAGTCTTCTTCTTCACTTGTTGGGGGTAATAAAACCCTCCAGCTTCTGTTCTTCATCCACGACTGATGCATTTTTTTTCATTTTCAGTAAATTAAATTAATATCATGTACGTCAAAATAATATGTAAAATGAAATAAAGTTACTAGTACATTAAAGTTAAATTTTACCCGATCTACTTCTGCTTTCGAAAAGGCACATTACAGTTATATTTTACACGATCCACTTCTGCTTTCGATAAAGGCTTCGGGTTTCGGACGACGGGGGAATGTCATTGTCATTCTGAATCTAATGTGTCATAAAAATTACCAATTAGTATGTATCATTACTGTTTAAGATTATATATATATATATATATATATATATATATATATATATATATATATATATATATATATATGTATGTATGTATGTATGTATGTATGTATGTATGTATGTATGTATGTATGTATGTATGTATGTATGTATGTAAGAGTCTTTATTTTATGGAATTAAATTATTATAGTTAACCGACCTGGTAATTTGGGATATTCTCCCACACGATTTCGTTGAAAGTGTCACCACTAACAAAACCAAATGATTGGATGTTCTCTAGATCATGAAAGAAACCATTACTCTCGCATTTTGATCATTTTGTCAAATGTGATATCATTTTCTCCATAAAGCCACAAAATAAAGCATAGCACATTAGTTTTCTCAAACCTCCCCCATTATTACACGGGCATTCTCAAAGTTTTACCTAACATTTTGCTACACTTTAAACAATAAAAAAAGAAAAAGATATACTTAGGTGTATTTGATTGACACTTTGAAACCAAAACTTTGGACTAGTTTTATAGGTTTCGCGACCACCCCATATTTCCACTTTCTACCAATTTGTGATGAAAAAGCCCATCTATCACTTTGGCAACAAAATTCAACAATACCCTCTCTATCAAACTAAGTATGGTGATTATAGATTTTGCGATACATAATGCTTATCCATTAATGGTTGCAATTATAAAATCATGAAACTCTAATTGTGTGTAAACTCTAATGGAGGCTGGTAAGAGAGGCACTCATGGGAGCTAGGGCTTTTAAATAAGGCTCAAGGCCCGAGAGTTGTGGTTTTTTGCATTTCGGCACGTCATGCCGTGAAGCATAGCCGGTCGCGTCGCGATCAACCATGCTCCACCATGTGGAACTTAAACCCTCCTACGCATCACGATCATCATGATGGTAGCGCCGCGTAGTGCCAAAATCCTCAAATTACTTAGAATTTAACTCTTCAAGATATTTAAATTATATATGGGAAAAGGGCTTTACATTGTGCCTGAAGAAGACGATGATAAAGGAAAGTATTGTGATGAAAGACAAGGTGTTGACGCTGGAGAAGAAAATGATGATGTTGATGATTTAAAGGTGATAAAGCAGAGAAATAACAATAGCAAGATACTGAAGAGGGGGTCATGGTGAAGAAGACGATATTGCATTTGTACCCGCTTCCATCTGTACATATGTTAAGAAATTGGTATAACAATTTTAAGCTTGCTAATATAAAATTATGAATAACTCAAAATAGTTTTATCGTGTTAGAACTTCATTATTTTCGTGTTAATGGTTGTGTAATTCTGTTTAATTGTTAAATTGTAAGAATGATTATACATAAGGAATCCATTCTTTTAGATCTATGCTTTTTAGTTATCTATGTGACTCTATTTTTTCCTATTCCTTCTCGAATTTCTATAAAAATATACAAATATGTTGGGAAAATGTTTTCAAAGATCCCCAACCCTCCCAATGAAAAATACAACAAAATATCAAACACCATAATATAAGTAGAAAACCTGAAAACCAAAGAAAAACCACGGGTCTCTTAAGAGAAAGTCCTCAAAATATTTGTTACAATCACATACACTAATCTTTCAAACCTCCTCTATTATTACATGGGCACTCTCAAAGTTTTACTTAACACTTTGTTACACTTTAAACACGAGAATAAAAGAAAGAAACAAATACTTAAGTGTATTTGATTGAGACACTTTGAAACCAAAACTTTGGATTCGTTTTATAGGCTTAGAGAACACTCCACATTTCTACCTTCTACCAATGTGGGATGAAAAACCCCATCTATCATTTTGGCTAAAAAATTTCAACAATACCTTCTCTTTCAAATTAAGTATATGTCATTATAGATTTTGCAATACATAATGCTTATCCATGAATCGTTGCAATTATATAAATCGTGAAACTCTAATTGTGTGTAGACTCGTCGATTAAAAATCGTTGTAGAATAATGGTTGTTGAGGAATCGCCTTTATGCGTTTATTTTTTCTTCATTTTAATTTTTCTCTATAAAATTCTCATCATTTTAGTTTATATTTATATGTTCAGCACTTTTTTATAATTTTATATGCACATTAAGATTTTGATGAAATGTCTCAATTAAATATTCATTTGAATTTATAGTAAAAAAGTCATTTAAATGAAAAGAGTATATAAGCGCATCTGATTTATGAGTGTTGTGATTGTATACGATGATAGCGGGAATAAAAAGATCAACTCTGTTTTTGTCACGCATATGAACTGGAGTTGTATTAGTCAAATGTCATGACAAGTTTTGTATTTGTCATGTAATTGTTACATTTCTTTATAATGGATTAAATTAATTTCCTATAATTTTCCTTTAGGTCTTTAAATTCTTAGTTGATTATTGATTTTATCTTTAGCTGTAACAACCACAAATTAGGATTAGGTTTTTGAATATAAAATTAGTGAATTAAAAAATCTAATGGCTGTTAAGTTAGGGTTACATTCTAAGAGGATAATTTCCCTTGATTTGATACGTATATTTCATTCAATTATATATAGTACAAGATACAACAACTAGCCTAGGATAAAGGAAAACTAAACAACTATACAAACGTTATTTAGAGTTGATATTATCTTTAAGATTATCGCTAATACCCCCCGGCAAGCTGAGCGGCGGTGGACCGACACGAAGCTTGGTACGAAATGTTTCAAACAAAGGGCGCAGAAGACTCTTTGTGAAATTATCGGCCAGTTGAAGATGTGTGGGAATATGTTTGGTTTGAAGCCGGCCAGAAGACACCATCTCACGAACAAAATGATAGTCGATGTCGATGTGCTTTGCGCGTTTATGAGAGCTGGGATTTTGACCTAGAAACAGGGCACTTTTGTTGTCACATAGAAGAGTGGGAATGGAATCAGGAAGTGCATGGAGCTGACATAAGAGATGCGTGACCCAAATGATTTCAGATGCCGTGTTTGCCATGGCTCTATATTCGGATTCACAGCTAGAGCGAGAGACAGTGGGTTGCTTTTTGGCACTCTAAGAGACCAATTTACCACCTAAGAAAATCGAGTAGCCATATGTGGAGCGGCGGGTCTCGATACATCTGGCCAGTCCGCATCAAAATAACCAATAACAGAAGAGGAGTGAGGCCGATTAAAATGGAGTCCATAGGAGATAGTGTCCTTAACATATTGAAGAATGCATTTCACTGCTTGAAAGTGATCCGTAGTTGGAGCTTGAAGAAACTGACTGACATGATTAACAACAAAGGAAATATCAGGATGTGTAATGGTGAGATATTGAAGAGCTCCAACAAGTGAACGAAACAAGGTGGGATCCTGAAATTAGACTCCGGTGGTGATAAGATGCTCGGTTGTAGATAAGGGAGTGGTGGTAGGTTTCGAGTCCAAGAGACCAGCTCTAGTCAAAATATCATGCTCATATTTAGCTTGAGTGAGAAAGAAACCATCATTGGTGTAGGTGACTTCAAGACCTAGAAAATAGTTCAACATGCCCAAATCTTTAGTAGCAAACTCATTGTTTAGCCTAGTGATGAAGGTTCGATTGAGTTTTGGTTCATTGCCAGTGAGAATAATATCATCCACGTAGACAAGGAAATAGAGAAGAGAGGCACCACGATGATTCGATGAAAGACAAATAAGGACGTGTCAGCTTTACTACAAACAAAACCAATGCTGATAAGGAATGCACTGAGGCATTGAAACCATGCCCCATGCGCCTACTTAAGCTCGTAAAGTGCCTTTTTAAGGCGACATACATGAAGAGGAAACTGCTCATCGATAAATCCCGAAGGTTGCTCCATGAAGACCGTATTGGAAAGTGTGCCATTAAGGAAGGCATTTTTGACGTCAAGTTGATGTAACGGCCATTTCTGCATTACGGCAAGAGAAAGTACAATACAGACCGTGGAGGCTTTTACAACCGGACTGAAGGTGTGTGAGTAATCGAGCCCGGGCACTTTAGTGAAACCTTGAGCGACAAGACGAGCTTTATAACGATCAATGGTGCCATCAGAGTGAAATTTTGTTCTAAAAATCCACTTTGAGCCCACAATGTTTGCGTCTTTGGGTCTTGGGACGAGTTCCCACGTGTTATTGGTTTTTAAGGTGGTCACCTCTTCTTCCATGGCCATCAACCAGTGTGGATGCTTTGCGGCTGATTTGAAGCCTTTGGGAATGGTTGTGGAAAGAAGAACATGAAGAAGCGAGTCTTGAAGAGACGCGAAATCAGCCCGGCGCTTTGGTTTAAAAATACCATCTTTAGAGCGTGTGATCATAGGGTGAGTGGAGGATTGAGTTGTTTCCTGATCAGATGGGAGCTGCGGAGGAGCAGTTGACGGCGGCGTGGGCTGGGCCGTTGCGACAGGAGGCAGCGGCTCCTCTGGCCAGCGGTGCACGAGGGACAAGGTGCAGATGTGTTAGCACTAAGCGGGATAGCTGGTGTAGAGGTGGCGTTCGCTGGGGAGGGGCGTTGTGAAGACTCAGTCTGCTCATCAAAGGAAGTGATGAGCAGAGTGGTGAGATCGGGTGGTGGAGAAGGTCCAACAAAAGGAAAAGTTTGTTCATCAAACTGAGCGTGTCGCGTTGTATAAATACGATTTGTGTTTGGATCAAGGCAAGGGTACCCTTTGTAGGAGGTGTTGTACCCGATGAAAACACACGAGGTGCTGCGAGGAGCTAACTTGTGAGGAGAGTAGTTGCGTAAATAAGGAAAGACACGACATCCAAATACCCGAAATAAATCATAATTTAGAGCTGTAGAGTGAAGTAGCTCTAAGGGACTTTTATTACCAATAACTTTGGATGGCAAACGATTGATGATCAACACGGCGGAAGAAAAAGCATCTACCCAAAAGGAGGCAGGAACATGAGCATTAAATGTAACGACCGTTTTAAATTTAAAAAAAAAAAATATTGTGAATAGTAACTCCGATGTGAATAGTAATTCCGACATGAATAGTAACTCCGGCGTGAATAGTAACTCCGTCGTGAATAGTGCCCAAGAAATGAAGTAAGCGCTTACCTCGTGATGACGTCGACGATGATGTCGTGATGACGTCGACGATGATGTCGTGATGACGTCGTGAATAGTGTTTTCAAGCCCTATAAATAGGGGCACAACCTCTTCATTTCAACCCACAACAAACACCAAACAACCTTACGATATCGAGGAGTGTTCTGGTGAGGAAAATAGGTCGGGAGAAGTTAGGAGCGAGCGGTAGCTGGTAACGAGGTGCTCGGGAAGTGTTGGAAGAGCGGAACGGGAAACGTGCCAAGGCTTTGCGAAAACACCAATCTTAAGTGAGTAATCACTATCGTATTTCTCTAGTAGTTTATAAGTGTTAAACTATAATATGTAGAGGTTATACTATTCGTAATTCCAAAAATAATACCGAGTGATTTACTTACAAGGATGGTGTCTAGGCCGATTACTTGGGATCTGGTTGTTGGATTTTCCGAAAGGCTAAAATGCTGAAAGGATCCTGCCACCCCAACTAATCTTCTACCTGGCTATCCTTTACTTAATAAATCACGAGGTATCATGTTGGAATTATGGAAGGGTTAAGGAGTAAAGAGTGATAAATGTTTTACGGTGTTAACAGTTAAAGAGGGAATACGAAGCAGAGATAAACGCTGTAGTCGACTATAATCAGGTGAGTTTCTCACTACATTGTGTGGACGTTATATGTCCTTTACCATATTTTTGTGTGCTTATAAGATGTTTATAAGATGTTGGTAAATAGTACCAAGTTGTGTGTATATTATTGATATATATCTTTCTGTTATAATTGTATGGGTTGGGTTATGGTGTGTGTGGGCTCGACGTACTGAGTAGTATAGAGATACGAGCAAAAGACACTGAGCAGATACGCATGACTCGACGTACAGGGTATGCGCGGCTCTAAGTGCTGAGCAGGGGAATTAGATTACTGAGCAGATACGTATAGGAGGTTATAATCCAATATACTGGGTAGAGCAGATTATGTGACGTGTGGTTGTATTTTTCCTGTAAAGGGTAAAGTATGTGTAGCTGATATGCTGTGTAGTTGTTGGAACTCACTAAGCCGTGTGCTTATCCTTTCCCTTTTAAATTACCATTTCAGGTTGTACAGGTGGAAATGACGGACAGGCATGACGAGTACACACTGATGCTGCTTAATTGGGGATTCATGCGGTGAATTGATGTTTAAAATGATTTCTAAATATCTTCCAAATGTTAATTATTGAATAAATTGATATTTATTTAAATGAAGATGTTTTATTAAAAACCGGGTGTTACAAGTTGGTATCAGAGCCAGAGCTTGAGTGAATCAGACTCACTTGATGGGTTTGATCTCAGGCTTGAAACTCAAAAGTTTTATTTGAAGACATTTTTATGAAAAAAAATAAATAAATAAAAGTTGTTTTTCGAGTAAGGTGTTAAATGAATGTTGTTGCAAAGACGCAGTGTGTACCGTCAGCCGACGTCAGTGGGGAAAAGGTTAAGTGCTTAGTCTTTGTTGCTATTTCTGTAATATATGTGTGCTTAAATGCCATTAAAGTGTAGGCAGTATGAACTAAATAGTCCTAGAATTTTTGAGTTGGCCAAGTTGCATGTTCCTTGATAGTGATATCCATAAGGTAAATCCTTTTATGTGAAAAATTTTCTACGACTATGTTCGTAAAACAACCTGGGGTATAGGTGGTAAAATTATCGTGAGAAGTGAATTGGGGACTTCTGAACAAGTTCTGAAACGAACGAGGGTAGGTGTGGAAGATAGTAGTAGAGCTCCTACTATTGAAAGCACAGGATCCGCGTTCGAATCGGGAGTTGGTCGTAAGGAATCCAATACACTGAGGGGATAACTAATTGGTGTATATACTGATAAACTGTATTTGTCCATTATATTGGTTGGCAATCATATAGTTTATTGGGATCAATTAGGACGCTGGAGATTGAGAATCTAGTGACGTTTCATTTCTTAATAATTAAGTAATGAACAGTTGATGTGACTATAGTAGATGAACTGTGCAAAAGTGACATGTTAAGTCTCTTCGTTACTAAGAAAAGCACAGATAGTGGATGATAAAAAGAAGATGTTGATTGCTAGAATAGTCGATTTTGATTGACTATAAATAAACGTAATGTTATTTAGAGAAGAGCATAAGTCGCAAATTTCATTTCCAGATATGGAGATATATGTGAGGCTTCCAGGTCATCTACAGTTGCTGGTTAACAAGTTTTATATACGAAGTGTGTCAGACGACTGTAGTACGATAATGATGAAGGCTGAGGATGTATGTGAGCGTATCAGCAGAAATTGGGATCCAGTAACTGGATGGCATAATTTGGAAGAAGACATACGTGAACTAAAGCAGTATATAAATGTGAAAAGTATACGTACAGATATACGTGTACATGCTAGAAACATAAGGTTTTATACGTGGTGTCATATGTTTGCAGAATTAGAGTTTTATCCATTCTCGTACAAGAGATGTACGTGTATACGGGATGGACATATAATAACAACTCGTGAGAGTGCAGATGACATAGTGGTGTGGCGTAAGGGTATTCATGTAGGTAGTGAATACTATGAACGAATGTATCATAATAGGCTAGATGTGGCCTATCAGTGTATCATGTACTTAAAATCTGTTAGTATATGAAAATAATGAGTTGAGAAAATATTGCTAACTGACCAAGATAACTATCTTGTTAGCATATGTGTGTTTGGTAAATGACTAAGTGAATACCTCTTAAGTAGGTAACCCGTAGGCAAGTAACCGTGGATAAACTGTGTCGGTAGCTGGTTGAATATCTAGTTGATATTAGCTGTGCGGACGAATACGTGAGTATTAAATGGTGATAACCATTGATATGATTTCCTTGTTGCAATAAAGATGCACAAATGCATGGTTGAATATCTAGTGAATACCTTTTAGAAATTTGACAAGATGCACAAATGCATGGTTTAGGTAATAACGAAGTAACTGATAAAACACCCAAATGTTGCAATAAAGAAACAACATTAAAAGCGACATGTCCTAATCTATTGTGCCAGAGTTCAAAAGAAGCACCGGTTCGTTTATTCCTTAACGATGCTAAAAATACCTTGGTTCCTGGCTCAAGTATGTAAAGCTCCTTGTTACATCTGCCTTTGGCTATGATTTCCTTGGTGTTGTGATTCTGAATAGCAAAATAAGTATTAGATAAAAGAACATCCACCGGAGAATCATGAGTCAATTTACTGAAGGATAGTAGATTTTTAATGATGTGAGGAACCACTAAAACATCTAATAATGTGATATTTGTATTGACATGCGAGTTACCAATAGCCGAAATATTTAAAAGATTACCGTTTCCCACAACTACTTGATCTTGGCCGGTATAAGGAGTGGGGTGATCGAGGTTTGTGGAGGAGTTCGCCATGTGGGCAGAAGCACCCGAATCAACATACCAGTCAGGGCGGCTCGTGGTGTTACATTTGGCTTGAAAAGCCTGAGCAAGATGTGCATCAACTGTGGCAGTTTGCTGGAAGGTGGGTAAATCTAGGCAAGCGGAGGCATAGTGACCGTTTTTGCGGCAAAGTTAGCAGTGAGGGGAACGATGACCGCGTCCCCTGCCACCAGAAAAACCACCACAGGACTGAGAACCCCGGCCCCTGGCTGCATGAGATTTTTCTGAAGTGGGCTGCGTGTTGGCTGTAAACGCAGCTGGAGTGGTGGAGGCGTGATTGTGGATTGAGTTCATAAACAACTCGTGGCTTTAAGCTTGGGACAAAAGAGTGCGAAAGGGTGGACACGACTTGACAGGCCTATGAGTAGTGGAAAACGACTCAAAGGCGGAGCCCAATCCACACAAGAACAAATGAGCCTTGTCAAGTTCTTCAACCGGATGTCCGATTGCAGCCAATTGGTCACACACAGACTTGAATTTTCTACCAAATTCTGAGACAGCAGGTGTACCTTTGTTCAATTGTCGAAGAGAATCGCGAAGGGTTTGAACACGTTCCATAGAATCATGGCTGTAAGCCTGTTCTAGGGACTGCCAAATCGCATGAGTAGAGGTGAGGTTGAGAGTCTTGGCCATTGCTTCTTCAGACAAGGATGATTGGATAATTAAAAGAGCTCGTTGATCAGCATCGAGCCATGTCTGATACGCGGGATTAGGGTTTGCAACACCCTCACTTTGAATCGTGGTAGATGGAGCGGGATCGGATCCGTCAACGTGGCCAAACAGATTTTGGTAAGACAGTAAAGGGCGAATTTGATTCTTCCATAAAAGATAGTTGGAAGATGTCAGCTTGACGGTTAAGAGATGAAGAATAGTTTATAGGAGAAGATGGGATTCGGCGGAAGTCATGGTGGTTGATATTATCTTTAAGATTATCGCTAATACATTCCCTTTGTAATGAGAATTATGAAAACTTAAGGGAGCTAAGTTGACAATTAAACAAATCAAGAATGAAAGAATAACATATTTTGGTTAATTGTGGAATAAAGAAACAATGTGCAGGGGGTAGAATGTGGTAACTTGGAAATTAAAAAGTACTCCGTGATCATAAACCCTACGCATCCAAGCATCGTGAGCATTGTACATTGAGAACGATCCGTACATGTATATAGGTATCCAGGATACGCACGGTGCATTAGGGTTGGATTGAAAGGGGGCGTAGAATGTACGCTGCAAGAAAGAGGGATGTGAGAAACGCTCATTCATTCCGACGATGAAACACCAGTGACAAGCTTAAGATCGGACGCGTGGGTCACGTTGACTGTAATTTCCGGCATGTTCAAGGCGATAACAACCCTCAGGTCTACGATTTGTGTTCGACATGTGATCAGTGGTCTCTGTTGGTGGTATCAATAGAGTAATACGAAGTTTGGTTCCGGTCAATTTCAGGTGTGAATGAAACAACAATCGCCTGACTTTTGTTCTGGTTTCTTCCGCGGATGAACTCGAGAAAACAACTATGACACCCGACGATGGTGTATGTATGCTATGGACAGAAGCACGACTGAAATCTGTATTCACACTTGCTTTGTATTCTGACGGGAGGTTTGGCACGATGGACTGCCGTTCAACTTATTAATTCATGGAAATTCTCCGGCGAGGTACACATTTTCTCTGTCTCGCTAATTATCAATTCCATATAATACAAAAGTATCTAGTCATTGTTTGGTTTCAGTGGATCTCACCGTATTACTGTGGATGATATAGTTTTAATAAAGATTAGATATGCCATAGTAATTAACGTAGATAAAAATATTATTGGTTAATATTTCATATTCAGAATGAGGTGATAGTACGAGGATATGATCAACTAGAAATAATGAGTTGCCTTATTAGATTTAAGGTTATACGTGACCCTAGTGGCAGAATAGGTTTTACCTGACGAATTGAGAAATATGTAAATATAAGGTATTATAGGATTTTCAATCCGATGCATGATGGAGATGTCTAAGGAATGATTATTTCTAGACATGATGATATGTGTGTGTGTGTGTGGCCGTCCGTCCGTGCAGGCGGGGGTGCGTGGGTGCGTGTGTGTGTGTGTGAAGCTCTAGATCGAACGTGTGAAGCTCTAGATCGAACGTTGAAAGATATATTGAGTTTTGATACGGCTGCCAACTCAAATAATCTTTTTCTTTTTAGAGGTAAAGTAATTGTTGATTTCAGATAAATCCTAGCTATCGTTCCCAATGGAAATAGGCAACGCATTGTCAATGCATGTTTAAGTTCCTCCTACATTTGGTCTACATTCAAAGTCCTTAGATTAACAAAAAACATAAGGTTAAGTTGACAAGCATCTAATATGGAACAAACATTGATGTTTGCAAATTGGCTTTTGGATTTAGGAGAAGGAAAACTTGGTGATTCAAATGATGGCGAGTCAATTATCGATATACCTGAAGATCTTCTTATTACTAATTCCTCTGATCCAATTAAATCATTGATTCAATTTGTATAGCCTTCTATTCTTCAAAATGCCAAAAATCCATTTTTTTCAGGAGAGGGCAATCCTTGCACCTAAAAATAAAGTCGTTCAAGAAATAAACGATCGTTTACTTTCACTATTTCCGGGAGTTGAAAAGGAATACCTAAGTTCAGATTCTCTTTTTCAATCAGATTATATTCACGATGACATTGATGAATGTTTATACTCTCCTGATGTTCTAAATGGTCTTAAACCTTTTGGTTTGACAAATCATAAGTTGGTATTAAAAGTTGGTGTTCCAGTTATGTTACTAAGGAATATCGATCAGAAATCTGGTTTATGTAATGGGACCAGGCTACGGGTAATATCATTGGGTAGTCGTGTTATAGAAGTCAAGGTTATATTTGGAAATAATATTGGAAATCGCACGTTTATTCCAAGAATGTCTTTGACTCCTTCAGATAAAAGGATTTTTTTTTTCAAATTTCAAAGAAGACAATTCCATTGACCGTATGTTTTGCAATGACAATAAATAAGAGTCAACGACAATCACTATCAAAGGTGGGTTTGTTTTTTAGACAGCCAGTCTTCACACATGGGCAATTTTATGTTGCATTGTCCAGAGTTAAAAGTAGAGATGGATTAAAAATTGTAATTTTAGACAACGGCGGTAAACTTACCAATAGAACAACAAATGTTGTATTCAAAGAAGTCTTTCAAAACTTGTAATTTGTTATATTTGTTCAAAGTTTATCTACAATTATGTTGTAGTGTTTAATTTAATAACATATTATCCAAAAATTTCACTATATATTGTCGACAATTTGTTATATAAATTTATTAGTGCTTATATCTTTCTATTTAACATTTTCTTTTAATCAACTCGTGTAATACACGAGTCTCACCACTAGTAATTCTAATAAAAGCCTACTGAGACTGCCACGTGACAGTCTCTTATACATCCTCTGCTTTGTTTTCCCGCTTTTCACTTCTGCTTCTTACCTTACACGCTAAATAATGAATGTTTCCCATTATAACTCCTAAAATTGCTTTAATTACAGATTCATTTCTATTTCCGTTTCAATTTATTCCCAAAAACTCGGTGGTTATACCTAATTTCCTTAAAAATCTCGGTCAATTCATTCCTTCATCTTCATCTTCTCTCTCGCTCTCTTTTGGTTTTCTCTCCTCATCTGTCTTAGGGTTGATGTATTCATTGAATCATACCAGGAAACTCACACCTGAAACAATCCCGCCTCTCAAGATTAGCACCTTTGAGAGAAATTGTTTTTACAGTTGCTGCTCGATTTCTTTTACGACTTCAGTGTTTGAGATTTTACATCTGAAAGCAAATTTCCTCAGTGATTTCACTCTTGCTACAGTTTAATGGGTCGATTTTGCCATGCGAATTTCGTATTAAAGGTAACTATTCTTTAAATGTTTGATGTTTAGATTACGTGATTTCTGTTTTTGAAGGATCTACAAGTACGGTCACCACCATTATAGACCATCACATCGCACCATAACTAATGGCTACTGACACGCCTAGGTCGTCGTGCGGTCAAAAATAATAAAAACCTCACTCTCACTAATACAGTGGTAGTCAGGGTCGATCCACAGGAGTTTCATGGTCAAGATAGGTGACAGATTACCAGTTGCAGTGTCACGCTACAACCAGAGGGCCTAGTCTCTACTTTCCCAAAAACAGTCCAAAAACTCAAAATCCAAACAAAGTCCCAAACAAGCATAAACTTAAATGAAACTTAAATTAAAAACCTAACCTAGCTTGCTTACTGAAATCAGAAATATAATTCAGAACAGCAACAAGCAAGATCAATCCAAAAGCATAAAGCATCCAAACATCCAAAATATACCAAAAACATCAATAACATATAACCGAATGATTACTTTATATAAAACTCAGATCTAAAACATCCAATACAGTAAGCAACGAAAATCAGAAACTTTAACCTAATGCTAATGGTTGTCACACCCAAAAAAACCAAGCTAAACTACTAAAACAACTAAACTAATGTAAAACTAAGTGAAGAAACATAAATACCACGAATGGCGACTGAAATCCGAATCTTGGAGTCAAATAAGCCTTAAGTCCACCTTATGGGTCGTTCCTTGCCTACTGATTTCGACCTAATGGCCTCTATTTATAGTTGTGGAATTTTAATGACCGCGTCGCGCTACACTGATACCCGTGCGTAGTGCCTTATCCCCGATTTTCCGTCATTTGAATTTCTTCATCGCCTTATCGTTGACTCAGCGCGGCGCGCCCTTGTGCATCCCTACGGCATGCGTGTTCAGGCGACTGTTTTTGTCTTTATCTCCAAACTTCTTCCATTTTGTACGTATTTAATCCCTGATTACATCTTTTCTTTCCAAACAAGCACCGACACAAAAAGTGAGAATACTAAAGCATATATGATATAAAATCATCAAGAACAGGGCTCAACAACGACTAAAATACTTGATATTACTAGGCGTTGTCAGCTACCAATCAACCACGACTTCATGGCCATTGATAGCCATCTTCGTCTTCTCCATCATACTGTAGTCGAAGAAACACAATGGCATTGATTGCGGTGAAAAATGAAGAGAATTCTCTACGTCGAAGCATTAACATGTTAGAAAATGATGTAATTGCCCCTGAGCCAAGGCATGTGAAGAGACGAAGAAGATACCTTACATTAGATTGCAAAACTCAACAGTTACATACAATCAACAAATGGATCAACTAGCTTCACCAACCACTGTGAAAAGAAGTTCTAAGTTTCATGGTGTGAGGTAACATAGATGGACAGGTAGATATGAAGCTCACTTATAGGATGAACTTTTTCGGAATAATACACAGAAGAAAAAGGAAATCCATTCTTTAGTATCTATTTTCTCTAGAAAATCTTGGCCTAATTTTGTTTCTTTTTTTTTTTGTCTAACTTTATTCGATTATTCGTTCCTATTCGACAGTTTATCTTGGTGAGTTCTTATTTTCACTATTAGTGTTATTTTGAATTCTTAGATCATGAAGCTTATAACTTTTTATTTGATTATGACTCATGAGCTTATGATGAAGAAGAATCAGCAGCCCGTGCATATGATCTAGCTGCACACTTAAGCACCGGGTCCATCAAAAGACATAAACACCCTCATCATGGAAACAAGCCCTAAAATGCTTTTCCAATCCTGTCCAGTGTAACAAACGCAGCTGACCAAGTTCTCACTTTTGTATGTCTTTAATTACGAAAAAGAAATCGAAATAATGCAGACCGTAACAATCAAGTCTCTTGTGTCTGTCTGTCGTGTTATATGTGTGTGATGTTTGTGTATTTTGTGTGTGTGTGTGTGTGTGTCATGTGTCTGTCTGTCATTAAAAACTTGAATCTCAACTTCTCTAATAAATCTATTTCTTTTATTGGAATCCAGATTTGGAAGAGAAAGGGAAGATCACACTACAATGCCTATACTTAGAGATACATATAATCCGGATACCCATCTCAATCTCAATTTGGGGAAGGGAGTGTGTTGAGTTTGGAATTAAGACTTCAAATTTCAAAACAGCTTGAAAGATGAACTTTAGTAACAACCCCGATTATCCAAATTTGAAGTATGGTGGTTATAAGGATATGTAAGCCGTTCTTTTCCTTTCTTTGTGTCTCATTCTATTTGTCTGGAATCCAAATGAGTTAATATTGCTGAAGATGTTTTCTCTGATGGTTTATAACTTTATATCATATACCCTTTCGACTTTTGACATGAGTCGATATTTGTAATTTATACTTAGAATGTTCTTCTAATAGTGATTTGTTTGTGAATCTTGATAGGATTATGTCCTTGTATTGGAAGAATTAATAATGGATGTAGATTAAGTGTACAACAATATAAAGTTTTGTCCCACAAAAGAGGAAATAGAGCTGCTTAAGGTATTATGTCAATTGGGCTTTTTAAAAAGTTAAACGATGGAAACAATCCTGCATAAAAGATAAGTAATGTTTTTTTATGCTTATGAGTTATGGCTACAAAGTAGAAACAGATAAATCGGGCGATAACTATTTTGAAAAGTTAATTTACAATATGTAACAATATGATTGATGCATTTGTATTTGTTTGTAATAATTCTTTTTGGAGCTAATGAAAGTTGCTCGAAAGGAATCTAAGCTTAGAATTTAATTTTGATTCATGATTTTTTGAGTGGTTGGTTGAGAAATTTTATTAGGCATCTTTAATGCGAAACATTTCTAATTTTAATGTGTTCGCTTTTTAGAAAATATAACTAAAGTATATAACATTTTTTTTTTCAAATTATATATCTTGGAAAGCCTGATGGTCTCGGTTGTCACACTGGATTAGAAACTTACTATTACACATCTGTTTTTGATGCCCTAGATCAACCACAGGTGCCCGATATTCACTGTTGTAAACAAGATACTTTTTTCAAAGTCGAGTGTCCTAATAAGAATAAATGGAAAGTAGAATGCTACAGTTTCATAGTTAATTTGAAGTAGAATGCATTAATAAGAAAAGAACTAAAACTACACTGTTGTAATAGAAACAAAAGAAAGTTGGATGATACACAACTAAATGATTTCTTGCATTTAAGCGTTTAGCCCCAGCTATGTGGGTTCACATGTAAATTATAAGTTTGCTCCTTGAGTTATACCATTTATTATAAGTTCAGTCCAAACAAATTTTGGTTGCAAATTTGCCCATGCGGTTTCATTTTCTCTTTACATCAAAACATATAAATTTTTTTGTAAGATTTATTTTTGTCCAAAAATAACTTGTGGGTTTTGTATTTTAATGAGTTGTATTTTAAGTTGCTAAGCCGTGTATCACACAGGTTTATAACCTAGTAGTGTAATAATCACTTAGACGATTTACACATATTTGGGTTTCCATGGATTTTTTATTGGATATTTATGGTTTTTTATTGGATTTCCATGTAATAATCAACAACAATTCTAGAAGATCGATGCAATAATCAACAGTTGGTTCTTGATTTCCTTGTAATAATCAACATTCGCTTCTTGCTTTCCATGTAACAATTCACGGTGTATCTAGCAAAATCTTTTTACACATATTTGGGCTTTCATGGATTATTTGTTGGATTTTCATGGAGGCTTTTTTATATCGTATAAGGGATATCGTGATCTCGTTGAAAATGAAAATGGGGTTGTGGGAGGTGGTTTTTGAAACAGTGGGTGTTAGTAACCATTTTTTTTCCGGCAGCGGGAGGTGGTTTCTGAGATAATGGGTGTTATACAGAAACGGAAACAACCATTGGACTAGCGGTAGCCGCCGCCTTCAATGGTGATGGAATCGAAGGAGAGACGACAATGATGGACCCCCCTCAATCGACATGTGGACATGTGGACTATGAGGAGAGATGACGAAGGCATTTTGGGAGACATTGCAACAGTGAGGAAGGTGACGGGAGGAAAGACTTCATCGGAATAATGAAGAGCCGGTTGCCCGATTGAAGAAAAAGGAAAAGGGAAAGGAAGGGGTGTGTGTGCGTGAGAGAGAGAATCTTATTGGAGATGGAAATTGGTGAGATTTTTTTTAAATCAAAAATAATAAATAATATAAAAAAATAAAATAAATTATTATGGGTAAATAAGTCTTTTTACATCAGTTAGGGACCAAACGCGCAAAAAAATTAAACGATAGAAATGATTCGAATTAAAAAAAAAAATTAAAGACCAAAAGTACAAATTAACTCAAACCACATGACTACTCGTGTAATTTACTCTGTTATAAAATTCAACTCAATGATGTGATTACATATACTAACCGTTAACCAAGGGTTTTTATGTGATTATCTCTTTTTTTTTTTTCCTTGCGATATAGACTCTGTTCTGCCGTTCGCTGCCGCCGCAACCACCATCACCGCCGGCATCGGTTATCAGCTCCAGCAATAAACACCCACCTCGTCAGTTCTCATCTCCCACTCTCGTATCCTTCGCGTACAATACACAACATTCACAAATATAAGCACACTTCTTGGACACCTGCGAATGAATGGCTCGAGGATTACTCATGCTCCCACATTATAATGCAAAATCACACTTAATTCGAACCGGGCTATCGTCGCCGTCAAAAAAATTCACTAAATTTCTTACTTTTTCCATCTCAAGAAAATCAACCTATGTTCGATTACTATGCGGTTGTTCCTCTAATCTCCAAGACGAATCAATTGAACTCTCAAAGTACAAAGAAACTTTCTCCAAGCGTATGACCATGGCTGGTCTCAAACCCCATCACCGTATCGGTTAGTTTCCCTTTAACCCTCCCTTATACACAATTGCACAAAACACATCATCCTAATTAAATTCTCAATTCTTCTTTTCTACTAATTTTGGCTAAAATACCTGTTATTATTGTCGCTAAAGTTATCTCATTTCAGCCGTGGGTGTCTCCGGTGGTCCTGACAGCATGGCGTTATGCTTACTAGCCGCCGATTGGAAAACTTATGGACTAAATGCTGCTTCCAGGATAAACAATTCAAACAAAGGCGCCATTGATGGGTTATTGGCGATAATCGTTGACCATGGATTACGTGCAGAGAGTAAAGAAGAAGCAGAGATAGTGCAACGTCGAGTCCTGGATATGGGTACTAATTTTAAGTTGTTTTTACCCGTCAAAAAGTTAACTTTTTATTAATCGGGACAAGAGATGGTTAATGTCGGACCTTTGTAGGAATCAGATGTGAGATTGCCCATTGTAATTGGACAGATGGTAGGCCAAAACTCGGCCATTTGCAAGAAGCAGCTCGAGATATGAGGTCTCAAGAGTACTTTATATGTGTGTGTATGTGTGTGTGGGCTTGTGAGTGTGACACGTGTAGTATTTTTTACAGGTATGAAAAGTTACAAAATATTTGCATTCAGAACCAGATAGAGGTTTTACTAATTGCCCATCATGCTGATGATCAGGTTTGGTTCAATACAATCTTTCAAACTGATTATTGCTTCTTTAAATCCAATCATTATCAAAAGTTCACTTTATATTTCTTGAAATTGATGGTTTGAGATTCTAAAAATGAATAAAATGCAGGCGGAATTATTTATTCTTAGATTATCTCGGAATAGTGGTGTTCTTGGACTTGCTGGTATGGCTTTAGCCACTCAACTATTTGCTACACATCCGAGTCTTGATGATGGAACTTCAAATAGCATTCTACTTGTTAGGCCACTTTTGGATTTCTCAAAACAAGATTTGTATAAGGTAGATGCAAGACATATCAAGATACATTTATTTGTTTGCATATTATGGCATCCTACTTTCATTTCTTTCACAACATTGCACTTTCAATTCTTATTCCTATTAAGGCATTGTACTTTGTAAGAACTACCAAACTATAGCATTGTACTTATATGTTTTTTCTTATTAGAACGTTATACTTTGCCCAATTATAGCAGTGAAAATTGTTTTGTTTGGCATTGTTATAGTTGTATAGATTTTCTAATAAGAAGAAATAAAAGTAATAAACAAATGAACGATAGTACGTTGCTATTCTTAACATGAGTTTTTGATAAATTCATTTGCCAGATATGTGAAGAGAATAAACAAGAGTGGGTGGAAGATCCCACAAATCAAAAAATAATATTTGCACGCAATAGGATCCGAATGGCATTGGGAAACTTGTCATCATGTGAGTTTCATAGCCGTATTTTTCTAAAGGGTACTTTAGACATTTTACATATAGTCAAACACCTTCTACAGCTATATTCAAGTCCGAGTTGCAAGGAATTATATCTGCATGTCGATTGACTCGTGTCTATGTTGACCAAATTTGTTCCACTTTGATGAATCAAGCCGTGACTATTATGCCAGTAAGTACCTATTTGCTTCTACTATATTTCTTTATAGTTTTCAATTTCTTTATATCACAATCTTTAAGGCTAAATGCAAAAAATAACAACACACTTTCATTTATTCGTTTATTATAGCATGCTACTTTCTTTTCGTTCTTTTACAATTATACTTCTGATTCATTTCTTATTACAGCATCGTACTTTGAATAATCTACCCAATTATACCGATGTACTTTTAATGTTTATTCTACCCATTTTGCTATGCTTTTACTGGAATTAAACTTGTAATTGAACCAAATCACTATTGAAACTGAATGATTAAAGGAAATCTTCTACCATTCGAGAGGGTAGTCTCTCCTACAAGTCACTTTCACATAGAAAACAAAAGATACCCTCTAACTGACTCAGCTCCCCACCTTTTAACTACCTAACCGACATATAACTAGAAAAGACCAAAATGCCCTTCTGCCAATCCAGCTCCTTATTCTCTTTTCTTCACTTATGGCCTTCTTCTTCTAGTGTATGTAAACCTTATAGGAGGTACAGCAATACTCCCCAGCTGAACATCCACCTTGTCCTCAAGGTGACAATCAGGGAATTGTTTTAACAATGCTTCCCAATTCTCCCATGTTGCTTCGAAAATGGATAAATTTTGCCATTTTACCAAAACTTCCAGCTGACCCGGTGTACCATTGCCCAACGAACGAACATCTAAAATATCTTCGGGAGTCGCTATTAATTCCAAATCCTCGGATACTTGTGATGGAAAATGTGGTGAAGAAGCACAATTCCCCACAGCCCGTCTTAACTGTGATACATGAAACACTGGATGGATAGTAGCATTAGGTGGAAGTTCCAAGCGGTAAGCGACACTCCCAACGCGTTCTAAAATTGTATAAGGACCATAAAATCGAGCAGCCAATTTTGGACTGTTGGTGACCACTAATGATCGTTGACGGTATGGTCTAAACTTTAAAAATACCTTGTCTCCCACCAAGAACTCCATTTCTTTTCTGCCCATATCTGCTTGTTGTTTCATATGGAATTGAGCTTTCAACAGTTGCATTCTTGCTTCATCCAACACACGATCTCGTTCTATCAAATCTTGTTCCACTTGATCGACCTTTGCTGAGTGTATTTTATACCGAATCAAAGGAGGAGGATCCCTTCCATACAGTAATTTGAAAGGAGAAGTTTTAGTGCTTGTATGATGTGCTGTATTATAAGAATATTCTGCCCAAGACAGGAACTTTAACCAATTCTTTGGTTTATTTGAAACAAAACATCTTAAGTATTGCTCCAACCCTTTGTTAACCACCTCCGTTTGGCCATCAGTTTGAGAATGGTAAGCGGTACTGAATTTGAGTTTTGTGCCTTGTAATTTGAATAGCTCTCTCCAAAAATTACTCAAAAAGATTCGATCTCTATCTGAAGTTATCGCTTCGGGTATCCCGTGTAAACGAACTATTTCTCTATTGAACACTTCAACAACTGATTGGGCAGTAAAAGGGTGTTTGAGAGCTAAAAAATGCGCATATTTACTTAAACGATCCACCACTACCAAAATTGTCGTCATACCTCCCGATTTGGGTAATCCCTCTATAAAATCCATAGAAAGTTCTTCCCACACCTTAAGAGGTAAAGGGATTGGTTGAAGAAGACCGGCTACGGAACCCGATAATTGCTTGTTACGTTGGCAAACTTCACAAGCTTTTACCCTTGCCAAAATATCCTTCTTCATACCCACCCAAAAAACTTCATTAACTATCCTTTGATATGTCCTTTCTTCTCCCGCGTGACCCCCGGTAGGACTAGCATGAAATTCTTCAAACAAAGCATTTAGCATGGAAGAATTTTGTGGAATAACTAAACGATCTTTAAACAAGAGAACATCGTTGTCAATGGTAAACCCCTTATGAGACATAGAGTCGGTTTGCAAATCACTGATAATTTTATGTAAAAACATATCAGTAGCAATTTCTTGTTTTAATATTTCTCAATCTCTCCACCTTGGGCCCCCCATTGCAGCCAATTCGACCTCCACTCGCTTCCTAGACAACGCATCAGCAACTTCATTGTTTTTTCCAGCTTTGTAAACAATTTTAAAATTATACCCCAATAATTTGCTCACCCACTTCTGATATTCCGGTTCAATCACACGTTGATCTAACAAAAACTTCAAACTTTGCTGATCGCTTCTAACCACAAATTTCCTGCCCAACAAATAAGGCCTCCATTTTTTTATTGCTAACACTACCGCCATTAATTCTTTTTCATAAATTGATTTAGATTGAGCACGTTTACCCAACTGTTGGCTAAAGTATGCAATCGGTTTTTCTTGTTGCATCAGAACCGCTCCTAAACCGTAACCCGAAGCATCCGTCTCAATCACAAATGGTTGAGAAAAATCCGGTAAAGCCAGTACCGGTGCTTGAACCATGGCTTGTTTCAATTGATTAAAAGCTTGTTGAGATAAAGAAGACCAAACAAATTGGTTCTTTTTCAATAATTCTGTTAAAGGACTTGCAATAATGCCAAATCCTTTGACAAATTTTCGATAGTACCCCGCGAGTCCCAAAAACCCACGGAGTTCGGTCACATTCTTGGGTGAAGGCCAATTAGTAATAGCTTTGATTTTGTCTTGATCCATTTCAATACCATTGGCTGAAATCATATGTCCTAAATACCCCAATTTGTTTTGACCAAATTCACATTTTTTTAAATTGGCATATAAATGATGTTTATCCAAGAGTTCAAAAACTTTTTGAAGATGGATATTGTGCATTTCTAGAGACGAACTATAAACGAGAATGTCGTAAAAAAAAACTAACACAAAACGCCTCAAATAGTCTTTAAACACATCATTCATTAAACTTTGAAATGTAGCGGGAGCGTTTACTAACCCGAATGGCATTACAAGAAACTCGTAATGCCCTTCATGCGTACGAAAAGCTGTTTTAGGCACATCTTCCTTAACCATACGTATTTGGTGATAACCCGATTTCAAATCCAACTTTGAAAAAACCTTTGCACCGTGAAGCTCATCCAAAAGTTCTTCTATAACCGGGATTGGAAACTTATCTAAAATCGTATTTTTATTCAATGCGCGATAATCGACACAAAATCTCCAACTACCGTCTTTCTTTTTCACCAATAAAACCGGGCTGGAAAATGGACTCTTGCTTGGTTGAATAACCCCTGCTTCGAGCATCTCTTTCATTAATTTTTCAATTTCATCCTTTTGGTAATGCGGGTATCTATAAGGGCGGACATTCACTGGATTTGACCCATCTTTGAGGACTATTGCATGTTCTTTACCTCGATTAGGAGGCAGTGACTTTGGCATTTGAAAAATCTTCTCATATTGACTTATGATTTCTGAAAAAGGTGTCCCACCCTGTTTGCATACAGTCATGGTTTCTGTCCCCAATTCCAGTTTCCCTAATTCCACAATAATACCATGCCCCTCCTGTTTTAAAGCTTTAGTGATGGCCTTTAATGAGACCATAGATCTTTCTAAAGCCGGATTGCCTTTTAAAGTAATCATTTCACCTCCTACTTGAAACTTCATTGTTTGCGTAGCCCAATTGGTGTGGGTCATACCCAACTTCATTAGCCATTGCATACCCAAAATTACATCCGAATTTCCCAACTTCAATGGTAAGAATTCTTCACAAATTTCCACTTCTTGTATTTGTAGCTTTACATTTCTGCATACGCCCTGTCCATTGACCTCCATTCCCGTGCCCATGGCAATCACATATTTTTCTGTTTTGTCAATGGGAATCTTCAGTTTTGCTACTGTTTCATTGGAGATAAAATTGTGAGTTGCTCCACAATCTATAAGCACCACAACTCTTTGGGCTTCAATCTGTCCTTCTACCTTCATTGTTTTGGGATTTGAAAACCCCATTACCGAATTTAAATGTACTTCTACTTTTTCTTTAATTTCTTCCTGTATGAATTCTTCATTTGACTCCTCCATCTCTTCCTCTTCGTCATCTGTTGCTTGTTGTGTTACCAAAACGCTGACTTCTTTCCTTTTACATACATGACCTGGTGAAAACTTCTCATCACATCTGTAGCACAAACCTTGAGACCTTTTACTCTGTAATTCCGCATCTGTAAGTCTTCTGTAATTGCTTCCCATTCGACTATCTTGATTGTGGAACTTAGGAAGGACTGTAATGGAAGCTTTATTTTCATTTAGGTTTGGCAATCCCTTCTTTCCCCCCCAATTTCCATATTGTTTATGTTTACTGATAACTTTGTTTTTCTCCTCAATTTTGGAAGCGATATCCATTGCCACATTCAAATTGATTGGATCAAGCAATCTCAATTCAGCCTTAACTATTGGTTCTAAACCGTTAATGAATTGACTAAGAAAAATTTCTTCTGATATACCTTCCAGAGGTGCAGCCAGGGCCACGAATTTCTTTCTGTAGTCATCAATACTCCCTTCTTGTTTCAGCGCCAAAAATTGTTCACACAGTGACCCATTATACACAATCGGAATTGTTTCAAGATCCCTAACTTCACCGTCTTCCAATCCTTCATAGGTTGTCGACGATGCTCCCATTGAAACCACCGTAGAGCATCACCTTCAAATGATATGATAGCTACTTCGATTTGTTCTTCATCAGTTAATCGGTTCAATTGGAAGTATCTTTCAGCTCGCATGACCCATCCGTCAGGATCCTTGCCATCGAACACCGGAATTTCGAGTTTCCGACCTTTAATTGCATAAAATCGATGTGCGTCGTTCGTACCTCTTCCGTTAATTCAATCTCCTTCCGATCCTCCATGATTCCTAATCGATCCTGAATTCGGAGTTGAAGGATGTGGAGTACCTTGCGTAGTTGATTTTGTATGCGGACCTGTTTTGATTGGGGATTCTGATCCTTGTTTGAGTATCGCTTCTAGCATCTTCTTGATTGATCCCATTTCTGAATGAAGAGAACCGATTTCTGATTGAAATTTCTCTTTCAACGCGCCAATTTCCAATTGAACTGAACCAATACTCGTCTCAATTTCTTCAACTCGATTAGCCACCGGTCGTTCTTCTCCTCGATTAACAGCGGATCTGGTATTCATCTTCCTAGAATCGAACTGCTCTGATACCAATTGCTATGCTTTTACTGGAATTAAACTTGTAATTGAACCAAATCACTATTGAAACTGAATGATTAAAGGAAATCTTCTACCATTCGAGAGGGTAGTCTCTCCTACAAGTCACTTTCACATAGAAAACAAAAGATACCCTCTAACTGACTCAGCTCCCCACCTTTTAACTACCTAACCGACATATAACTAGAAAAGACCAAAATGCCCTTCTGCCAATCCAGCTCCTTATTCTCTTTTCTTCACTTATGGCCTTCTTCTTCTAGTGTATGCAAACCTTATAGGAGGTACAGCACATTTATAGTAGTAAATAATTTCGATGATTTTGGATGATATTTCTATAAACGGATAGATTTTTAAAGTACAATGTTGTAACAGGAAGAAATGAAAGTAGAAAACTATAAAAAAACAAATCAATAAAAGTACATTGCCATTTCTTGCAATTAACCCTATTTTTAAACATCATTTATATTTTATTCTCAATCATGTAACTTAATTGTTTATTGGATGCAGGAAGGATACGCAGTTATTGATTTAAGTATTCTAAATCCATCAGAAGTCCCCGATATTTGTCTATCCAAATTTGTGACACTTCTATTACAGGTTTTAACAATTAAAATTACAACAAAAATACAAACTTTGATGTTCAATATTTTTTAATACTTCCATAATTTGTCATTCTAGTTCATATCACAAAGGCAACGACCAGTTCGTGGCAGTGCACAAAAGTTATTATTAAATTACATACGTACTTTACCATGCAAGGTATGTTGTTTTAATGTTTTTTACCATCTTTGACTCCCATTTCACCAATGTAAAATTACCTTTTTACCCTTTGACATTTTTCGTAATTGCAGTCTTCTTTTACAGCAGCAGGTTGTTACCTATGTCCATCACCCAGTTCAAAAGGCACCAAGCTTCTTATTTGTTGTTCGGTCAATTCCGCTTTACCGTTAAAGATGGAATTATTTTATGTTGGTTCTTTTAACAAAAAAGTTAATTTTTCAAGCGAGTTAGATCAGATTATAGAAAGTGGAAAAATTCATTTAAATAAAATGGTTTTAAACGTGTCCGATGTTCCTTTTTTAAACACAAAATCTTCCGATTCAATTCTAATTGAAGCCAAACGGGTGAGAATTTTAAGCGAACCAACATTTACATCCATTTGTTCATTGCATAAAACCGAACTCGAAAAATTCAAATTCAAAACCGAAAATTTACCCGACCATGGATCACGAGGGGTAGAATCGGTTGGTGTTGACAAACTTCATGAAGGGCAAATTGGTCATTTCATGGGTAGGTTCTTGGTCTCGTGGGAGTTTGTTTCCGGTGGTTGCGATTGTGTGTCTGGTCAATATTCGGTCATGGAGGTGCGCCACATGGTCGATGATGATTGGTTGTATCTTTCTAAATTAAGTAAGAGTGAGAATTTATGCTCGGATTTTGTTAAAGTATCGGCACGAGATGCTCTGAGGGTATTAAAGTCAATTCCCGTTACTGCAAGAAGAAGCCTTCCTGTTATAGTCGACCCTCAAGGGCAGATTTTAAGCATACCGGTAAGCTCAATTATTAATTTAGTGACATAGTTAACATAAATAGTGTCCATGTGTATGATGATTGGAGACAAACTGGTGCCATGTCATCACTTATTAGGTAATCAGTTACAATGGAATCTGATATGTCTAATAAGTTTTGGTGTTTTAATGTTGACAGAATGTTGGGTTTAGTATTTGCACGTGTTTGAAGGTATCTGTTAAATTCAGTCCCAGAGTACCTCTTGGTGGTGGTTACAGTTCGTTTTTATGAGTCTTGGCTAACGTGAGCCGGATGCGTTGGTGTAGGAAACCCTTTTGTTGTTGATTTTTAGATTCAGTTTTGTAAATTAATTATCGTGATTATTTTATAAGCATTTGGATAAATTAGTTAGAATATTTTGATGGACTATCAATAAATATATTTATTGGTTCAAATGTTTCAATCAATTTATTTTTCAGTGTTAATTTCCATTGCAGATTTTATTATTCTTGTTCAGTTTCAAGTTGGTGTTTAATTTTGTAATGAGGTGAAAAATTAAGTAAATCTGTATTTGGGATTTTATCGTTTATTTAATAAAACCATTTTACAAGTCTTGAACACGTCATTAACGATTACAAGAAAAGAACAGTGTAACAAAAGCAAAACGATCATTTCCACTGTGTTACAGATTTTTTTGTCGTTAATTTGAGAGTTGAAAGTTGAAGGGTAAGGATAACATATTGAATCAATATAAAGCCATTCTATGATTCTACTTCAATTTTGTATTGGACTTTCGATTGTCATTAATAATTTTCCAAAGTTCTAGTTGGTGTACAACTATGTTGGAAGTCTGTTTATTACGGTGATAATTAACGATAACGCAAAGTAGAGCGACAAATTTTAAGAAAAGTGATAGTACGAGTAAAACGAAAAACGATTTTGTTGAGAGTGGGATTTGAACCCACGCCCTTTCGGACCAGAACCTTAATCTGGCGCCTTAGACCAACTCGGCCATCTCAACTGTTGATAGGAAGTCGGATTATTAATATAAGAACAATACACCAAAGGTCATATATTTTTAAAGCAATCTATCCGCTATGGTAATAAAATAATATTATCACAATAATGATCTATTTTTTTATATAAAGTGATGTAAAACGTTTTAAGTATTTGTATTAACATTAATATTAATTAATATTATATACATTATGCGATTTTTAACTTGATTGACATAATCAAATCGTTGCGTTCAATAACAAATTTTGTAATTATAGTAACATTGACTTCTTTTCATTTAGACAACCAACATTTCATAGTCATTTGTTGATCATTAACGTGTAGAATAAATGTAACTGAATCATAATTTAGCAATTATACAGTTGTAACACCCTTTATTTTCATTCCAAATGGTTTTACAAAAAATTGTCCTTTTTAGACTTTAAAACGTTTAATGCAGAATAAAGCATTCAAAATTTACTAAACATGATTTTTAGTGTCAGGGTGTACAATCGCATATCAAAACATATTTCAAGGGAACCTCACAATTCGTGGCCTTCTAAATGTCCAAAAGCTTCTAGGTCTCCGAACAACTGTGGATACATATCAAAACACAATAAGTTATATTAGGAAAGTCTAGTGAGAAATTCCAGAATCTTGACTTGGCAAAAAATTTGAATAATATTATAATTCCAACCCCAAATAAATTCTCAAAACGCTTTAATAATTAAGTGGCATTTATAAGTTCTAGTATAACATCAATAATATATAATTAATGAGATATTATGCACATGCAACTAATCTCATCCTAGGTTATTTAAACTCACAAAGTCACTCCCAAACTATTGGAATTGATGGGTTGTTGGCTCACCACCGGATCATGTTTACACTTAAGATCCATTGCTATTGAAAAAAAACAATACGACTACTAATGTCAATTTAAATGTATATGACCATTACATATACACCCTCGAATGGGTTAACAAAGTCCATCCCATAACATATAGCTTACATGACCACTAAGGTCCAAAAATGAAATAAATTCCATAAGTGTTCAGGGCATACATAAGTCCAAACCCACCCTACAAGGAAAATCTTACTGGGAACATGTTGTTGGGGGTCATTTTGGCTTCTAAGATCACTTATCCGTCTAGTTTCTGTACTATGCACATATCCTTTTTGAAGATAACATTGGGGTCCGACCATAGAAGTTAACCCACACTTATTAGTTTGTGATCCAAACCATGAGCGTAATGAACATTTTCAATTAAAATTTCCTTTCCATTGATGGTAACAGCTACCACGCCTTTCCTTTTAACATGAAGATATCGTTGTTACATAGTTTGACTCAAGTTTTTTGTATTACGTTAACATTAGATGCATTGAGCATGCATTGTCAATATACCATATATCGTTTGGTATATCATGTAACCAGTTTTCAACATTAAGTACATCCAAACATTTTATTCGTATTATTTATAAAATACAACAATTTACTCATGTGCACTAGAAACTGCAAGAAGTTATCTTCAGGAATCGTCCCAACGATTTGAGTCGGGCACTACGCCATCCTAATCTGCAATACACGCCAACAAACACACGTAATCTAAAAAGCTTAGTGATTAACGAATGGTATAACAACAATCATCATATGTAGTAAACTCAATTATATAATAGCAACAACATTCAACTACATCGATAAATCACCACAAACTTGTCCCCACCGATAATTTACCACACCATATCACCATTTCACAATAATAACACAATTCTCTGTCCCCTCCTCAACCCATGTGGTCTCGAGCCACAAAGGCTCACCACACCCCACCATAAAATTTACACCATAAGCCATAAATGTGTATACAACATCAGGTAGCCATATATGCTTGAAGTATAATCACGACAAATATCCACATAGAAGTTAACAAAGAAATTCACCATACATGGCCACATAGATTCAACAAGGGATAATTATTTAGCCACATAGGCTCAATAAGTGATTTATCATCACATATATGAATTATCACCACAATATAAGTTATCATCGCAATAACCACACAAGAGGGGGAATCAAAGGTTACTCACCTGAAGGTGTCAATCACCAAGCCATGACACTACTACCACAAAGACGAGCCTTTCCATTCACAATTAACCTACATTAGGTTTTCATCAATATATTATCACTCATGGATCATTTATACACATATAACAAGCTTTACTATCATTAGGTGTCATACTCTAGCCCTACTAGCCCACACGTCCATTAAAAAGGACCAATTTGACTTTTTGTCAAACCACGTGTCGCGACCGGGACACCACGTGTTGCAACCCACGAACATTCAACCTACACGTCGCATATTGCTTCCTAGGCATCGCGTAGTACGAACAAAATGTCCAAATTATAGTTTTAAGTGTTCTAGACCACTCCTAAGCCCTCTTTTGACCACTTCAGTTTACTATCAATATTACAAGTACTACAGCTTCTAGAACTATCAATAATAAATATGGGGCTAGTAATTGACTTAAATCTTATCACACTAATTTATTAAACAAATTATCATAAAACATATTTATTCATTTTTCTTAACCACACATATGCAAATCCAACTCCTAAATATCACATAACAACTAGGGTTTACAACCTATCCATTCAACTTCCCCCTGAATTCATGATTCTTACATAAAAATTAAAACTTACCTTCATGATAGTGAAGAAGGTGCTTAGATCTTATTTCTCAAGTGTTCCCCCCTCAAATCCAAGCCACAAAATTCCAGAATCTCGACTCTCCTTTTTTTTTTTGAAGCAAAAACATAACTAGGGAGCTAAATGGTCGACTTAAGTCTTAAAAGCATTTTTGCCCAGGTGGTACTTCGCGTTGCGTATAACATAACGCGTCGCGTAGGAATTTTCCACAAAAAACATCGTACTTTAAATCTTACACTTATTCTAGCATCCTACTTTCCATGACTCTCGTGTCGCGTGCGACCAAGGCAACCCCGCCGCGTAGCCTAATTGAACTTATTCTCTCTAATCCATTCCAAGTCCAATTTTCCAAAGAACTATACTAGAGTGCCACATACATACAAATATTGCATAATTAATTAACATGTGTTACACATCTTATATAATTATACTAGTCAAGATTCTATTCTGAGTGACACATACTCGATTTATAAAAACGAGTGTCACATGTCATGTGAAGAATCAATGGCCATGAACATTCTTATCTTACAACATATTGTGCCTCCTTTTTTTTCTCTGAGATACGTCGCTTGTGTGTCTGTATTTGCTGCAATATGTCCATCGTGAGGGGCTCATTCCGCCATGACCCATTCCTCTTGAAAAGGCCTTGCCCTTTCCTTTATTGGGTGAGAACCTCGATTTATTCTTGAATAGTAAAGGCATAATCTTCCTCTTTTATATTAGTTCTGTTGATTCTTACTTCATGGGTTTGTAAGGATCCCATGAGCTCGTCAACTGAGTAGGTAGAGAGGTAATTAGATTCTTTAATGACAACAACTACATGATCAAATTTAGGAGGGAGACTTCTCAATAAATTCCCATAACTGTTTCATTAGTGATCTTATCACTATATGCTCTTATATTGGCAAACAACTGATGAAATTCTTGTAAGGTACTATTGTATTTTCTATTGATTTTTCATTATTGCTGTTTCAAAGTCTAGTCAGAGGGATTGCAACTTTCCTAGTGACCACCTTGGTAGATCCTTGATATTCCATTTTGAGAGTGTTCAATGATTCATTTTGATGTTATTGCTGATGCAATTCTTTTGAAGATGCTTTTGTCTATAACTTGCTGAAGAAAGAACAATGCATTTGCATCCTTTTTTTGGGTTTTCTTTATTCATCAATCATATTGACTTGCTTCATTTATTCCTTACTCCACAAGATCCCACAAATATTATGATCTGAATAATGTTTTCATCTGTACGTTCCACAATCCATAAGACTCCCCTTGGAACACTGGAATTTATAGTCGTGTAATGCTTACTACAAAGGTGTCATTACTTAGTAGTCATATTGCTATTGTGAAGTTTGACACCTGGATTGAGCCTTCAACATGCCTCTAATACACAATGTTAGGATAGTAGCTGAGCAAAATATATGTGGAGAATAATTAATCATCTTATTCAAAGAAGTTATTCTATAAATAGCTTACAAGGAGAGAGAAAACGCTAACTAAATCATAAAAATAGGAAAAAAAAATTTGACCTAGAAATAAGGAGCTAAATCAACTCTTATTAATGGCTTTATTATTTAATGTGAATAAACCACTAACAGTCAGTTTTGAAGCAGTCTTCAACATATTTTTTTTGGAACTTGACAATTTGGTTTCACCTGAGGGTAAGAGCCCCGCAACCCAGAGCGGTTGACAATTACCTATGACGCAAATGCCACTTCCCCTCAAAGCCTCGTCTCCTGGGAAAATCCCCAATATGGAAGTTGGTAGGAGTCGAACTCCAGACCTTCAACATATAATATGTTCCAAGTCATAACCTTCTTTGACAAAATTAATTGAGGAAACATAAACCCAGAATCAACATCTAAGACTATGTTATAGGTTTGATTCAATTAACAAATAATCGATCTTTATTGAAGGTATACAATTATTATTTGATTATGAACTCACAATATAAGTCTTTAAATAAGATCTTATAAAGTATATGATATTATTTCTACATGAAATTGGTTGTATTGTTCGAAGTTTCTGTAACATTGTTAATTGCAATTGCTTAACCCTTTATTTTGTAAGCCATGTGTGAAATGTGAATAATGATAGATTTTGTTTTCTTTAAGACGAGATTTGCATTCTTGCCCTCGCCCTACCCCACCCCACCCTACCACTAAATAATTCTCCCCGCCCCTGTTTTCAAAATCGAAAAAAGTTTCAAAATCAAAAAAAGCCCCCTTCAACACTCAAACACAACTCTCCACACCAATCTCAATCCCAACAACCATACCATACCTCCTCCATTACACCTTCTCTCGGATTACGTTTCTCAAAGATTTAATTTGTTCCGACTATTTTTGGTACTTTGATAGCGTTCCTGTTTTTATTGCTTGCCGGCCGGCCGGCGCTTTTGTCTGTGTGCTATTGTATTTCACTACAAAGATTCAGTTTACGAACCCTAATCGGATATCGCTGCAGATTTTACATGAACTCAGTTGGAAGAGTAGGGATGCAGAGATCTGGGTCCAACGGAGGACATCAACATCAGCGTCAATACTCCTCATCCGATAACTTCATCGACACTAATTTCAACAACAAATGGCTTCAATCAGCTGGCCTTCATCATCTCTACTCCTCGAATCCTAATTTACCTCCACTTCAGGTATCTTTCCTCACGTCATCTCAGCAAATATAGGTTTTCACTCATTCATTTCAATTAATCGATGTTTTCTGTTTATTCGTAAAATAACGATTCTCGTTATATAAATGTCATTCGCTAGAGATTTCGCTACGATTCTAGCTGACCAGAAAGACATCGCAACTGTTTTTGGATATATTTCTGACAAGTACTGTATAAGGTGCAGGATTTTGGGTTTTATGGAAATAACGATGTCGAGGGTTCAAGGATAAACAGGAATACACAAAGGACCACTGGTAATGGAGGGAATCCAGGTGCTTTAACTCCCTCAGGTTCTCGTTCATCAAGCTTTACAAAGTATGGTGGTGTTGAGCACGTATCACCCAATGAGTTTAGCCCTGGGTTACTTGATCTTCATTCCTTCGACACTGAGCTATTAACAGAGGTCTACCTTCAATTCAACTTTATTTCAATAACCAAAAAGTACACCATTAACATCGACATTTTGTATGTACAGGTTCATAGTGAAAACAACTTGAATCTGCTCAATCAACCTTCGTATGGTGAAGGTCTTGATGAAGTCAATGCTTATTCATTGACCAACAAATTTGCTAATATTTCTTGTGGTCCAACTGAAAACAACAATCTCAAGAGCTCTTTGGCTGATAAAGAAAAGGCCAGCAATGTTGCTAAGATTAAAGTTGTGGTACGCAAAAGACCACTCAACAAAAAGGAAATTGCAAGAAAGGAAGAAGACATCATCGCCATAAACCCTAATTCTAGTTCTCTCACTGTTCATGAATCAAAAGTCAAAGTAAGTTTGAAGTGAAAGTCAAATGTAGCAAGCCATTTTCTCATTTTCTCACCTTCTATATTATTTATTTCATTGCAGGTAGATCTTACAGAATATGTCGAGAAACATGGATTTGTTTTTGATGCTGTGATGAATGAAGATGTTACAAATGATGAAGTGAGTAGATGGAACTTCATTTTGCACTTTTTGAGATATATCAACTAATATTTTTTTTTTTTTTCCTTTTTTGTAGATATACTCTGAAACTGTGGAGCCCATAGTCCCAATTATCTTCCAAAAGACAAAAGCAACATGCTTTGCTTATGGGCAAACAGGTAATTATGATTGTTATTAATTTGTAATAGTCTAAACGGCTGTTTCTTTTATTTTCTCTTTTTTTGCTTTCTATTAAGTCCTGTATGGATAAATTGGATTTAAAGGTACTGATATTTGTCTGGATAAAGTGTTGTATATATAAAGTTCTGTTTCTTTTGTAGAGCGAGTAAACTGTCTGAATGAGACTAAATGACCATTTTAGCCTTACATTAGAAAAAAGTTTTGCACAAGTTTATAAATTTTAACAATATCCTCAATTTTAACATGAGAGGAAAAAAGAAAGGCAAATAGGTAAAAAGTTAGTGTCTGTGTATATTAACTATTAAGCGAGGTTATTTTGGCTTAACCGATTAAGTAATTTTGTCAAGATTAAGTAAAACAGTGCTTAACCCATTAATCCCATTAAGTTAAAAAGAAAAACCCCTATAACATATTTTCAAGATCTTATATACTCAATAAATCAATGATTTTTTTTTTCAGGTAGCGGGAAGACTTATACAATGCAACCACTACCCCTCAAGGCTTCACAAGATATTTTCAGATTAATGCACTACACTTACAGAAACCAAGGGTTTCAATTATATGTCAGTTTCTTTGAGATTTATGGAGGGAAAGTATTCGATCTTCTTAATGATAGAAAGTAAGTTTTTATCATTTTTTAAACCAAGTCCAAACATTTATTTCTTATAAACACTCGTTATATGTTATTTTTACAGGAAGCTTTGCATGAGGGAAGATGGAAAACAACAAGTTTGCATTGTGGGGTTGCAGGAATACATGGTATCACATGTGGAAACAGTGAAGGAATTAATTGAGAGAGGTAATGCTACAAGAAGCACTGGGACAACAGGGGCAAATGAGGAATCTTCTAGATCACATGCTATTCTTCAACTTGCTGTTAAAAGATTGATTGATGGAAATGAATCCAAGCCTCCAAGATTAGTTGGGAAACTATCTTTTATAGATCTTGCTGGAAGTGAACGTGGGGCAGATACCACTGATAATGATAAACAAACAAGGTGATTTGATTGATGGATTCTTTTGATTGGTTAAAAAAGGTTAAATGCAAGAAATAGCAATGTCCATATTGTTTCACTGCTATAATTGGATAGATTTTTCAGAGTATATTGTCCTAACAACAAAAAATTGAAAGTAAAGTTCTATAACTGCATAGATTTTTCAAAAGTACAAATGTACAATACCTAATAAGATTTTTTTTTGAATGTGCAATGGTGTAACAGAAAGAAATCTAAGTAAGGTGCTATAATACACAAAACGAAAGTACATTGCTATTTCCTGCATTTAGCTCTCAAAAAGTGTCAGCAATGCCAGAATAGATGTTTTATTGAATCTTAATCGTTGATATTGCAGGATGGAAGGTGCAGAAATCAATAAAAGTTTACTCGCTTTGAAGGAATGCATTCGTGCACTTGATAATGACCAGGGCCATATTCCATTTAGAGGGAGTAAACTCACTGAAGTTCTCAGAGACTCATTCGTTGGCAACTCACGAACCGTTATGATATCATGCATTTCGCCAAACTCCGGATCTTGCGAACACACTCTAAACACATTGCGATATGCAGACAGGTGATAAAATTAAAAACAGTTATCGATCTTAGTTTTACGAGTTCGTGTTTACTTCAACTAAAAAAAAACCCTAATTCGTTTGATTTGTGACGTATTTGTGAAATACTAGGGTTAAGAGTCTATCGAAAGGTAGTAGCTCAAGGAAAGACGTGTCGTCTTCTACAATAAACCTTCGCAGCTCAATCGCGTTGCCTGTATCGCGATCCGAAGATGTTAAAATCGAGAGATTACCGTATGAAACGAACAGATTTGGATGGCCGAAACAAACAGATAGAGAGTCTGCGCAATCGTTGACCATGGAACAACGTGTTGCAAAATCGACGACTTACTTACCTTCGTTAGAAAGTTACAGAAGTGATTATGGTAATACAGATGAAGAAATCATGGAAGATGATTTTGATTATTCGATGGAGAAGCCCGATACGCAGATGAAACCGATCGTTGAGGTCGTTACTGATCATTCAACTGACGAACTTAATGCGCTTCTAGAGGTAATTTTTGGTTCCCTTTTTGTATATCGTTTATAACACAACACTCGATTTTATTTTTTATGTTTTTTTTTGGGAAAATTGTGATTTGTTTTAGGAAGAGGAAAATCTTGTGAGCGCTCATCGGAAACAAGTGGAGGAGACCATGGACATCGTTAGGGAGGTAACGTTTTTTTTTTTTTTTTTGGGTGATTACTTTTGAAAAATCTAGCCGTTATAGCATTGTATTTTGATTTTTGAATTTATATTTCTTATTATTGTACATTGAAAATCTACCAATTGTAGTAGCGAAAATTTTTCTGTATTTGGATGAGGTTGCTATAATTGGGTAGATTTTTCAATGGTTTAATAGGAAGAAATGAAAGTTTGATGCTAAAAATAAACAAATAATGAAATTAAGTAGCTATTTTTTTCATTTAAACCCAAAAGTAAATGAAGGAAAATTTGTTAAATGTTGGGACTTAATTTGGAAAGCTGTCTTTTCCTGACTTTCTCTATTATTCTGGGTCAAATTCCATAAAAAAACAATGTAATTCGGAAACTTTTAGTTTAACCACCGAAATAATACTTTTCTTATTTGACCATCTAGACTTTGATTTTTCATTTTTGGAAACCTACATAAAACTTTGAATTTTCATAAAAACCACTATAGTTTAAAATTTGTTTTGTACGACCATCTGAAGAAACTTTTTGTTTTGATTTAACATAAAGAATAATCTTCTGCTGTTTTTTTTTTTTTTTTTTTTTTGTTTTTTTTTTTTTGCAATTTATTACCCGGAAACCTGTAGTATGGTTTTAGAAAAAAACAAATTCCGAGTGTTAAAACCATTTTTTTCCTTTTTGTTGGTTAAACAAAAAACCCAAACTATTGCCCTTTATAATATTAAGTCCAAAGAAACACGTTGACCAAATTTATCCACATTAAGGTCGTTAAAAGCAGAAAAAAGAAACACACGTGATAATTGTATTATACATATGCAGGAAATGAACCTGTTGGTGGAAGTGGATCAACCAGGAAATCAACTGGACGAATATATTTCAAAATTAAACATAATTCTTTCACAAAAAGCATCCGGGATTCAGCAATTACAGACCCAATTACGTAATTTCCAAAAACATTTACAGCAATACAATGTTCTATCATCTGCTTCAGTTGGCAACTGATTTCTATCTTTACATGTTAAAGATCGATTCTTTTAAGTGAGTGACTGGTTTCTATCTTTTCGAGTTACTAAAGATCGAGTCTTTGAAATGTTTTTCCTTACATTTGATGTGGGCTTGTGGTGTGTAAGCTGTGTAACTTGTGATAATTTAGAGAAAATCAAAATGCCGTTTTGATTTTGAGTTACAAAAGATGTGATTCTTTTTGTTTTGTTATGCTTGTATTGAGCGTAGTAAACATGTGGTTGATAAACTTCAATGATTCTAAAGAATGAAATCTTGATGTTTTATCTAGATAAAAAGGGTATGAAAAGAATTTGTAGGTATGAATGAAGACTTGACATTTTAAGTACCTGAAGTTGGAAATGGAATTTGATTGCAGTTTATTAATTAAAGTAATTATGTTCGTGGCAGGGGAAGTACATCTGTTTATATTACCTTTTTTATTAATAAAATTTCTTTCTAATCAATAGAGTGAAAAATACTCTTGTTATATATGCTTGTGTTCCTTGAGAAAGATTATATACTCACATTTGTTATATATGCATGTGAGTATTGGTTTTTTTTCTTTTTTTTTTTCTTATTGTTTTAGAAAGATCATATGACATTTGATTTGATGTATAATTTATAGATGATTATGTACAAATAATGACAAAACTTTGTAAACGATATTACCTTGGTAAAATGAAGAATTATTGACAAAATTGGTTATGAAACTTTTGTTTTGTTTTTGTCACCATTTGGTCATTAAGCATCAAATTATGTTGATGCAACCTTTAAAATTATAAATTTGTCACCATCTAACCATTGGAGTAGGTTTCAAATGATTTTCCGGTTCCAACATGCCATGTGGGTCCATATGACTTTGATATGAGAAATGAACCCGATTTAACAGATGATGTGGGGTCCTGCGTGGTCTAAGTTAAATAAATTGTGTTGTTGGCATCCAAAATTAGTATAACCCTAACTCATTTGGTTCGAACTCAAATCATTGTTTTGCTCTCTTTTTCTCCTTTCGTTTCCAAAAATTTAGATTGAACGCGTTGAAGATGTCATCACCCTCTTCTAATTAGAGGTTCATTCAATGATTTTTTGGCAAAGTACTGTATGGTATGGGTATGGGTTTATGACTTCCCCTAACTACATAGTAAGTTTTATGTACCTAGGTGATTTTATTGTTATGTGTTTGATGTTCTATATGTGTTTTTGTAGGAGCAAACCGGTAATTGTGCATTTTCATTGGGTGGACCCTGAATTACCCTGCAAGTGGTGTAGACTTCAGATGATTAATATGCATACAAAACTGGAAGAATTTAATTGTAAAAAAGGTTCAAGCTCTAATGAGGAAGAGATGGAAGCATATTTCGAGGAGAAGCTAGTATCACTTATTTAGGAAAAGTTAGACCTGGTAAACGTGTCGTGTCGTGTCAAAACATTAAACGGGTTGAAAGTGCTCGACCCTAACCCAACCCGTTTAATAATCGTGTCGTGTCGTGTCAACCCATTTATTTTCGTGTCGAGTTTCGGGTTTGGGGTTTAGACGTTGTAAATATATCATGTCACTTTTCGAGTTGAAACACTAAGTATGTTGAAAGAATAGGAGTTTGAGGCGAAAAGGAAAATATGAAAACTAGTAGTAGAAGCATTCACACTAAGTTTATATAGCAACGTTAAAAGATTAGGAGTCTGGGAGATGAATGACGAGGTTGCGAGGAGGAGAGAGAGACTGAGTGAAACTGTGGAGTATGAGTAAGAAAGTAGAAAGGTGAAAATGAATTCATGACCTAGGTGGTTAAGCAACTTCCACATTATAAAACACGTCAATCATAAGTTTTTCTTTTAAATATGGTATTGGTTTTTGACCTGTCCAATTTACATAAGAATTAGAAAAACTTGAATATAAATAAACGGGTCCTTTTCGAGTTGAAAGTTTCGACCCTGACCTTACCCGTTTAATTATCGTGTCGTGTCGTGTCAACCCATTTAATTAAACGGGTTGAAATCTCTTACCCAAACCCGTTTATTTCGTGTCGAGTTCGTGTCGGGTTATCGTGTCGTGTCAGGTTTTGCCACCTCTAGGAAAAGTAATAGCTTAAAGCCAAGTTTTCTCAATCGAAGTTGTTGAATTATGTTCTTGTATTGGTGATTGTTTATTCATTTTTTTGTTTGCTGTTTGGAAAAGAGTGATGATGTTATGTATTGTAAGTGGTTGGTTAAAGTTTGGTATTTTAGTTAGTTAGGTTTATATTTGGTTTGTTAGGTACGAGTATTGTAAGCTTCAGTAGGTATTTGACAAATTTCAATGGTAAAATACAAGTCATTGTTTCACACATTTTAATTGTTACTTAAACATTTTAGATAGTAAGTTGCTATAAATGGTTTCAAATAACATACTAAGTTGGTAAAAATGGATCCAAATAGCTTAAAAACATGAAATTTATATATCACATTTTCAAATAGCACATACGAAGTTGCTGTAAATGGTTCCATATCATTGAAAAGACAGTGTTTATGAGTAAACACTACGTATCTTAGTGTTTATGGGTCAACATTGCCCAAAATTTTAAAAACATAAAAAATGATAGCCTAAGATATACAAAAAGAATGGCCAACTGTTTTTGAGAAGTGTACTAATTGTTATACAATATGCTACACAATTTTCCCCTAAACTACTTCAAAGCTATTGGTATTGCAGGTATGGATCCTTATCCACCCTTCATTGTCTTCAACATAAACTTAACAATTCTCTTCGACTTTAATCTCAACTTCTTATTTGTTGAGCTTAGGAACTACATTATTCTCTCCAACCTAAGGCATATCTAGAAGCATAATTTCCAAATTTGCACTAAATCCTTCATTGTCACCAACTTCAACGTTCACATGTTCCTTATATATAGGTTCCACATTCATTTGTTTATGGATATTTCTAATTATTTCTCACTTACAGTCACATCCATAAAGCTTTCAAAATCCTCCACCTAAACATTGCTTGTTCATTACTTTACTTCTGCATTAATTATTTGACATATTATAAGCATAAATTAAGTGAAATTTTATAACCAATCCAACTAAAAATTTCATGATCATACTCTTGGGACATATTTTCCCACCTCTTCGCTTTTCCTCTAACAATTCCTTTGTTCTTTTCATCCTCTATGGCAATATTGTAGAAAGCCCTATTATGCCCACTCTCTTTGCAAACACTGCAGTTGACACATTTTCTAGCTTTTGGTTATTCTATGTTTCTGTTCGTCCTCATAAACATCTATTTTCCTACTTGTTGTTGACCTACATGTCATCCTCCTATTCTTGATGTCAATGGAAGCAGATAGTTAGTGTTTGGCCTGATGTCAATGCCATTCAATGTATTAATGTTGTATGCATAGGACCTTAAGTGCAATTCTGTCGTAAATCATAAAGTAATGTTATTATTGTGTGTCCTTGATTATAAATGCTAAAGTTGTAAAAGAATGAGCATAACTAATACCACTGAACTGCCAATCAACTGTGTATATCGAAACCCCATTCCTAACCTCAAACTGGTTATAACCACTTGGAACTACATCAAACGCCTATTTTCACAATTTAAAATTGTAAAACACCCATTAAATTAATATATGTAAGAAAAAATTTTAAACATTAAAAACATATATTGGGTAACTTTAAGTTCATCAATTCTTACTAATACCGAAAGACAAAATTTTGTCTTCTGTTTCTTTGGTATTCTGTAGAGTCTTTCCATCACATATATCCGGATCTCTTCAAGCATTGTTATGGTGGGTCTCTTTCTTGCATCCACAACTATACCATTGAAACTCTCTGAAATACCTGTTTAAACATTATCGCAGGCTCTAATAAAGCCCAAAATAATTCTAAATTAGGTATAAACATCACATATATTAAAGAATAAGCATACACAATCTTATATTACATGTCCAATTGAAAAAAGCTCTATTACATGATTTTGGATTTTCTTTCCATTAGGTGGGTAAAAGAATCAAAGCAAAATTTTTTAATCTCATCAATGATTCTATTGAAAGCGACTTCTGTTGTGCATTTGGAAGTTGTCTAAAATAGAATTTTGAGTACAATACGTGGACATTTTTTCTTCAAATTAGATTAGATATGCCTCGCACATTGTTTATGTTGGATTAAGATGTCTAAGCCATAACTATATTTAGAAATATACTTGAATTGGCAGCAACATAGTCCTTTTGGGTTGCCCTCATAACTAGCAAAGGACTAGATGATAAATAAAGAGAGAGAGAGAGATAATGATTTATTAATATATTATGAGAATAATATATTAATTAGAAATCATAATATTTAACTAATATATAATTAGAAATTAATTGGAATTAATTTTGGGATTAATTGGATTAATTAAAAGTACAGTGGCTGAATTGTAATTATTCAATAGTTGGGCAATAGACAGTCTGGATAACCTAATGGGTTGGACGAAATCACAGGCTTGGAGTCTTGTGGATTTCGAAACCCATAAGGGTTTTTATGGTAGTGATAAGTTGATCCTTTTATCTGATAAAAGCCTTATCATATCAGGATCTTAAATAAGGCAGTTATACTCCTTATTACTTATCACCTGGAGACTATAAATAGAGGCCCCTGGCACCCCTTATTCTCACGCCAAAAGAGGAGAAATCTTCCTTCCTCTCTCTTGCTCATCTAACTTGCTAAGTTCTTGGGTGTGAGCCATTAGAGGCACCACAATTGTGGTGCTAGCTTCCAAAGATCAAAGGTATTAAAATTATTCTTTTGTAATTTTAATTTGGCATTAGTTATAGGTTCAATTGAGAAAAACATAGACCCTTATTAATGTGCATGTGAACTTAAGAATTTAAGCTCATTGTTTGCATATAACCCATCAGTGGTATTAGAGCCATGTTGTTTTTATGTGACTGATATAATTGAAAATTAGATTTAAGGGTTTAATCGAAATTAAACCCTTGCACCTATGATTGTCAATTTTGACAAAGGGGTTCTGAAACCCTAGCCTCCACCCTGTGTTTTTCGAAAATTGCTGGCCTCCTATAGCGTTTTTCTATTTTTGGTAAATGTGATTAATTAATAAATGGAAACCTTGGCCTAGTTTTCGAATTACCTAGTGGGCAAGGTTTGGGATTAAAATTAATTGGATTAATTTTGTGATCCTTATTTGATTTAATTAACAGTTAATTAAAAGACCCAAATTAAATCAAAGATATTTTAAATTGTTTAAAATACATCTTATATATATTATTATGAGATTAATATTTATATAAGATTAAGTCAGTCAAATTGCTAGTATGCCTCATTCACAAAACTGGTCTATAAGGGGATATAAGGAAACTGTCTATAAAATGAGGGTTGAATGGGTGTCCACTCTCACCCATCGCTTCCTTGATCAGTGGAGTGTCATTAGCAGAACGGATTTGAGAGGATGAACCTAATCTTATTAAAAGTATAATGCTATTAGACAAAGTACTAGAACATTCAATAAAACCCCAATCTAGTTACTTTAGGAAAATGTGAACAGTATGCTAACCCATGAAATCACACATTACCATTTATGAATCGTTAGTGGAGCGTGTGTGGTTAACCGGCACACTAACGGGGATTCATAAAGGGTGGTGATGGGTATCTCATAAATTATCATTGTTGATGGAGCACGTGTGGTTAACCGGCACATCAATCGAGATGATAAACGACAATGAGAGTACCAAGTGATTTGTATGGTTATTCACACCTTGTTTGTGATCATCGGCATCCCAGTCACAAATGGAAGGGCATAATCCGAGATTAAACATGCCATTGATTATTTCAATGAATCTCAAAAGATCTAGAAATTTCACTTAATATGATTATCTTTCGCGGTGGAATTGGTAAATCGTCATTTACCTACCTTTATGTAATTTACAATTAGATTACGACATCCCTTTTCTAAGTTGTGAAATTACATAGTTGGATCCTAGCCTTAATATTTATCATTGGGTTAAATATTAAGGATTCCCCCTATCTAATCAAAGCTACCTTCTTTTATAGATGTCTACTCCTGAAGCTTCTGCTACTCCATCCGCTCCCCACTCCAACCATAACACCAACTTCACATCGATCCTTTCGCTCCGTTCAAAGGTGATATTAGATGGAAATCCACCACTATGTAATTTTGTACGATTCTTTATCTTTCCTTGTACCATTCTCACTAAAAATCTACAATGTTCATTTTTTTCCAGCATAGTCTATAACAATCCACCACTGTGTAATTTTGTACGATTCTTTCAGTTGAGTCGAAAATTCAAATCTCATTCCGAAAAATGGTTTCATTACACTTGAATGTTGGTTAGGATCATGGGCAGGAAAGTATAGTTTTTCATAATTTCCATGATCATAAACGAAATCACATATTGCTACATATTCATTGGCTTTGCCATCATGACAAAGTTTAATTTAAAAAATTTCATTATATGTGTTGTTAAAAGATAGTTTTACATCATCTTCTAGGACATGCTCAAAGGGAATGTCTTCACCTGAAATGGAAATATGGCGATTTCATCAAACTCCATAGGTACTACTTCATCACGACTCCACTCAAACAGAGGCTTCTTAAGCTAACCCATATAAATTGACATTGTACTTCCACTTGTATAACCGTACTCAACAAATTGAATGTAATCCACATCATCATCCAATTTTCTTCACCCTTGTGATAGAATTTCTCCACACAGACAAAAGTACAAAGGATCACACCGATCCTTAATCACTTGTTTTAGACCATCCTTTAAATCTTTGATAGTAAGGACTTAAATTTGAATAATATACTCTATTTATCGTGGCATCTGGATATTGTAGTGCTAGTTAATTTCCACTATAATGCCACCTTTGATCTTACTTTCAAAATTCATTATTGTAAAGTTGAGGTTCTAACTACCAAATAACTTGGGGTTTCATCATAAATTATCGAAATCACACACCATTTATTGAAGACACTAAGAAATGGACGCTTCAATGTCTGTTAGAGAGAAAATATAAGAGGGTTTTGGTCGGGGTATGGATTTAAAGATGATATGACTCAATGCTTAGTCCCCATGAAAACAACCCTAAAACGACATATATAGTCAAGATCACATAAGAACTCAAAAGTAGTATGAGAAAATAGGAACGCTTTTTCTAGATAAGTTTTTTCAATAAAGACCACACAAAATGTATACACATGTAGCATTTCATATGAGTATTTTAATTTTCGAGAGAACAATTCTTAGTTACACATTTGCTAAAACTCTTATGCAAACGCGGTGACATTTTCGTAAATACATATACTGGTCTTTTTTCTTTGATTAATATTTTTTTATCATTGTGTGTTTAAACATTTATTTTTCAAAAAAATTTTAACATCTTTCATTTTATGCTCTAGAGGCATGTCTGTGTATGTGTGTGTGTGTGTGTCTCTCTCTCTCTCTCTCTCTCTCTCTATATATATATATATATATATATATATATATATATATATATATATATATATATATATATATATATATATATATATATATATATATATATATATATTGAAAGGTTTTCTGCAAATCTATGAACTAAAATCCTAAGTTCACGTGCAACCGAAATTGGATCTATGTTTTTTTTTACTTTGAACATATAAATAATTCCTAAAGGCCAACAGAAAAATTACTAAAGAAATAAATAAATAAAACTAACATTTAGAATTAATCCTGAAGCTGAGCAGCACAAGTGTCCTACCTCAAATGAGATCACACCCAGGGAGCTGAGGGTGGACGAAATCTAGAGAGAGGGAATGGGAAAAAGTGGCGTAGAAATAAAGGTATGGGGCTCTCTATTTATAGTTTTCTAGGTGGTTGCAGATAATCCTTTAGATATAAACCTTTTAGAATTCAAATAAGATAAACCTTTATCTTATTAATTCAAACCTATTTATCTTCTACTATTAATTTCGAAATTATATATTAATCTATATATAATTCGTTGGTCACCTGGCCTGCTAAATCTGTCACTTACTCAACTATTGAATAATTACAATTTAACCTTTGCACAATTAATTAATTAAATTAATCACTAAATTAAATCTAATTAATTCCAGATTAATTTCTAATTAATTAATATAGTTTCTAATTAATATATTATCACTTTAATATATTAATAAACTATTTATTTTATTTCTATTGATTTATTAATCATATAATAAATCAATCATTCTCTATCATGGACTTTCTACCAAACCTCCAGCTATGAGGGCAACCCAAATGGATTTTACTACTATTAATTAGGTAAATACAAATTATTAGTCATTACTTAGACACCTAATCCAACAGTCTCCCACTTGGATAAGTCTATGACTATAATTACCAATTTAACCTCTAATTAATCAGCAAATTGTAGCTTCCTAGAAACTGCTGCCGAACTCTGACCAGTCAGAGTTCTGTCCATAGATAAGTGATCATATGATCCTCCGTCCAACAAGATATTTTCGGATACGAGACATGGATTGAGATCAATCTCTGTCCGATACTCTGTTTCCTGATTTCCGATTTGCATATGACATAAGACTTCCAATTGAACACATTAATTCAGTCCTGGCTGGCCTGCACTTTTAGTCAACTTCAAAATCATCGAGAGGCCCACATATATCTGTTTCCCATCAGGGTCAAGGAATGAATAAGCTTCAACTCATATGCTTGTGTCTTTTACTCATAAAAAATTGTGGACACCAATACGTTTTATAACATCGAGTTACCGATGCGTTTACGCATTATCAATGTACAACCGACTTGTAAATTTCAACTTATATGTCTCCGCTTCAAGACCATAAGATATTATCGTCTCAAAAATTGCTCGTGATATAATCCATGAAGCAATTCATTGATCGTGGGTTTATCCAATACTCAATTCTCCATTTTCTAAGTACTCATGAACGTTGTAGCAATGCTGTTGCTATGTCTAACTCCTTAGATAGTCTACAATCCAATTCATGACAGTCTTGGTTCAATACTTACTTCCCAAAGTATGAGCGGCTGTGGACCTTTCGAATAATCAAATTATTCGGGAAGTAAAATATACGAAAGTGAAACATAAAATCTGACTGGCAGCTACTCTTGCTTATTACCAAGTCTCCACGAGGTAATCACCAAGTCTCCACGAGGTGTTATGATGTGCCGGTGAACCACACGCGCTCCATCAGAATACCAACGAAACTCTTTAACCATGAAGCACCACGTCCTGGTGTAAACAACTACCGATTCGAAACTCCTTTCAAATTGTTACTAACATTCACCCCAATCATATCCCAATGATTTCTCACGTGTGTCCAAATAACCCATCCAGTATTCTTAGCTAGGTTACATCCTGAATCCAACTTACTATGCTCTAAGCATTAAGTCATCAGGACATGTTCATGAGACTTCTGATAGATCCAAGAAGCTCGTGGAATCCGATGTAATCTTATTCCAAACCCTTTCAGAATCTTAAGATTACTTATAATCCCTGTGTCATGACTTTCGAAAAAAGTATTTCCTTTCGGAGACTCTTTCTCATGCATCTTGAATCTTATCAAGATCATGCTCACAATGGCTGGGTCTATACTGACGATTTCATCTATCCGATAGATGTCTGTGAACTACGTGAGTATGTTGCACCTTCTTTATATCTTTCCTTCCAAGTCATCACACTTTGCAATGATAGGAAACTCCTTTCCTGGGTTTGTGCATCTTGAATCTAATCAAGATCACATTGGCAGGGTTTTGATCTATCTAATAGATGTTTGCAACCACTTGAGTACGCCGTATCTCTATTAAGTCTTTCATAGCGAACCATCTCTTAATGTCAAGTCATTACACTTTGTAATGATAAGAGACGTTTCCTAGAATCAGTATGTAACCAACATACAGTGATAATGATACTCCCGCTGGCTTTGACACGTTTATATGACTCTTTCGGACTATTCACAAAATCCAAACCTATGGCACATTTTGAGAATCTGAAGTCCAAAACCTTCCTGACATAATTATGGGAATCTCTCAGGCTATTCAGTAAATCCAAACTTTTGGCATATTTTGAGAATCCGAACATCCTTTCTTGCGAGATGCCCGTGGGATGAATCCAGGGCCCATGTACCTTTGTATTGGCACGCTCTTTGTGAGTTCCTATTAATGTGCTGGTAAACCACACACGTTCCACTAACGACTCACAAGGTGCAGCTTTACTAAACAGTATCCTTTTGGATTTCATCTTTTATTGAGAGTGCTTCTCTCGGAATCAATTACTTGACTCTGAGTATCACCTCACTCAACCAGATGTTCTGTAAGTACATCTCTATCTATGTCGCTTTCTTTTGATGATTCAATTACTCTTACAGGCACTTAGACCAGGTGTAAAATCAATCAAATTCTTCCATAGACTGTGTCTCGCCCTAAGGTTCTCTTATATGGCAGCAACCGGGGCTCACCAATGCTTCCAAGTAGTCGGATTGCTTATCCGTACCATCTTTAATGTTTTACCACTAATTGGTATGTCACCCAGATCATAACAACTTATGACGGTGATCAATACTACTGGTCAAGAGAAGAGTATGTTAGGTTTAACAGGAATCCGATTCCTGGTCAAGGCCTAGTGATGACTAAAGGTTCTTTCAATTGGCAAATCCTGAACTCATTTAGGATTATTCTTACTCCCACTGTATCCTAAGAATATGAGTCCTTTCTAAAAGAACTCTTCTTTCACAGTTACTGTCGGGATAGCCAATGAAACGACATTGTTGATCAGGTACATGCTAGTCATGAGGTTTGGACGAACGCTACATGACCCTGGACTTTCTATGTACAAGTGGGACCATCCCAGCTTTACACTTCAGACAGTGTCTGCAAAACCTACTTAGTCTAAGATGTGGTCGGAATATGGTTTCTATGACTGGTTGAATATTCAACTTATCGAGAAACTAATTAGAAGTGTATCTTATACATCTAGGATTGAACTATTTCAACCAATGCTCCATCATCTTCCCTAAGACACATTATAACCATTAATGTTCTTGGAAGAGAATAAACTGTGAAACCTTTTCTCAGTTTATGTTGTCACTCAGGTTTTGTTGATATTGTACTTCCTTTGAAGTCCTTGAACAGTTCAAGGTTTCAATCAATCGTTTATTCTGATAAGCGAAGCCATATTTGTCAAACTAATTGGCAAATTATTATGAAGTATAACTAATTGTGTTCTGTTCAAAGACTCGAGCAATACACAGTAACTAGTGTGTCCGTTGCTCATAATCTTAATTTCCTTTATATCTCTATGTAGATTTATGACTTTTTTTAATTTTTTTCAAGATATGCAATCATCACCTGACTCTAAGTCAACTGATTCCAAAATCCTATCCACTAGATCTTTAGGTGATTCATTTCTTGGCACAAATGATTTTTGAAGGGTTTCTATGCAAACATTGAACACAAAAATTCCTAAGGTTCACATGCAACCCTAATATGATCTATGTTTTCTTCTATGAAGATTAGAACTAAAAACCTAAAGGATACAATTCAATTCTAAAGATGAATTAAGAAAAACCAACCGTTTGATCTTATGATCCTTCAAGCAAGCAGCAAAGAGATCCTGCCTCAAATGCAAGTCACACCCAAGCAAGGAGAAGACAATCCAGCAGAGTAGATGAGAGAGATAGATGGCGTGAGATTTAGGGTAATAGCCTCCACAGGCTACACCTGAAACCCTAAGGAGCCTCCCAAGTGGGCAAGCCTGCAAGTCACTTGGACCAGGCTTCTAAAACCCTAGAAGGGTTTTTGCCAAACCCTAGAAAGGATTCCAGGGTGGCGCCACTTTTGGCCCCTGGCTTATCTCTTGTCAGTTATTCAACAATTGAATAATTACAAGTCAGCCCCTGCACTTTAATTAATTAATTTAATCACTAAATTAAATCCAATTAATTCTGGATTAAATCTCAATTAATTAATATAGTTTCTAATTAATATATTAACACTTAAATATATTAATAAACCATCTATAAATATTCAATTGACTTATTAAATCCTTAATAAATCAATCTTTCTCTCTACTGAACTGTACATCAATTCCCCAGCTATGAGGGCAACCCAAATGGACTTTGCTTTTATTCATAAGATAATTACAATTACAAGTCATGGCTTAGACGCCTAATCCAACAGTCTCCCACTTGGATAAGTCTATGACTTTAATTGTCTGAACTCTGACCCAGTCAGTTTTGTCCAAGGATAAGTGATCTGATGATCCTCCGTCCAACAAGATATTTTCATACTCAAGACATGGACTAACATCAATCTTGGTCTGATACTCTGTTTCTCGATTTCTGATTTGCATATAACTTTAGAGACTACTAATTGAACACATCAATTTAGTCCCGGTTGGCCAACACTTTCAGTCAACTTCTAAATCATCGAGAGGCCTACAGATATCTGTTTCCCATCGGGTCAGGGGACGGATAAGTTTTGACTTATATGTCCATATCTCTTGCGGGTCCAAATACATACAACAATGCGTTTTATAACACTGAGTTACTGGCGCGTTTTCGCATTGTCAATAAGCACTTGTATCGCAAGTAACAGATCATATCTCTCCATTTAAAGATCACCGGATATTATCGTCTTAACATTGCTCGTGATATAATCCATGAAGCAATCTGTTAAGCGCAGGTTTATCCAATACTTAAATCTCTATTTTCTAAGTAATCATGAACGTTGCAGCAGTCTTACTGCAATGTCTAACTCATTAGACAGTCTGCAACCGATTCATGACAGTCTTTATTCACACTTACTTCCTAACAGTATGATCGACTGTGGAGTTTTAAATAATATAATTATTAAGGAAGTTAAACATGCAAATATAGAAACACAGAAATAAACGATTGACAAAGGCAGTAACAAGACTCATTTATAAATCTCAATTATAAAATCACCGAGTCAATTACATTTATACTGTTACAAGTTTCTAACCTATCTAATTACTGAAACTAATATCATCCTTCAGTCCAATGCTCCTGGCATGCTGATTGTGCTTGATCCTATTCAGAGCCTTAGTCAAAGGATCTGCAGGATTGTCTTCGGATGATACCCACTTAACCAGTAAGTGCCCTTCTTCTACTTGATGTCGAATGTAGTGGTACTTTCTTTCGATATGCCTGGACTTTCCATGGTCTTGCGGTTCCTTTGTCAAGGCGACCGCTCCTTCATTATCGCAGAAAAGTTCCACCGGCTCCTGAATGCTCGGGACAACTCCAAGGTCCCCGATGAAATTATTCAGCCAAGCCGCCTCCTTAGATGCTTCACTCGCTGCAATGTACTCTGATTCGCACGTTGAATCAGCCACCGTTTCCTGCTTGGAACTTTTCCAAGTGACCGCTCCACCGTTCAAAAGGAATACCTAGCCCGACTAGGACCGTCCACTGTCCCTATCTGTCTGGAAGCTGGCATCAGTATATCCACTAACTTTTAACTCATCACTGCCACCAAGGACCAATACCATATTCTTTGTCCTTCGCAGATACTTGAGTATGTTCTTGACTGCAATCCAATGTGCTTTTACAGGACTACCCTGGAACCGACTAACCATGCTCAGTGCATAGGATACGCCGGGACGAGTACATGTCATAGCGTACATGATTGACCCTACTGCCGAAGCATAAGGCACCGACTCATTTCAGCTATTTCCTCATCGGTACTCGGACTTTGAGTCTTACTCAATTTAGTATTACTTTAGATTGGTAACTCTCCCTTTTTGGAAATTTCCATGTTAAATCTCTTTAACACTTTTTCCAAATATGTACACTGGCTTAAACCTATCAATTTTCTCTTTCTATCTCTAAGTATTCTTATCACGAGAATATAAGCAGCTTCTCCTAGGTCTTTCATGGCGAAACACTTCCCGAGCCAAGCCTTAACATTTTGCAAGGTCGGAATGTCGTTTCCCATGAGAAGTATGTCATCAACATACAACACCAGGAAAGTGACTATACTCCCACTAGCCTTGACATATACACAGGACTCATCTTCACTCCTAGAGAAAACAAACTCTTTGACTTTCTCATGGAAGCAAAGATTCCAGCTGCGAGATGCTTGCTTCAACCCGTAGATTGATCTTTCAAGCTTACATACTTTATCAGGGTGCTTTGTGTCTACGAAACCTTCTGGATGACTCATGTAAACATCCTCAGTCAGTTTCCCGTTAAGGAAAGCGGTTTTAACATCCATCTGCTAGATTTCATAATCATGAAACGCAGCTATGGCAAGCATTATCCCGATTGACTTAATCTTGGCTACTGGTGAGAAGGTTTCATCATAGTCAACCCCCGGGGTTTGAGTGAATCCCTTCGCAACCAGCCGAGCTTTATAAGTATGCACTTTTCCATCCATGTCGGTCTTCTTTTTGAAGATCCACTTGCATCCGACTGTCCATTGCCTCTTTCCATTTTGCAGACTCGGGGCCTGCCACTGCTTCACGGTAGTTAGCTGGCTCATCCAAATTAGTCAATGTACGATCACTGACTAACGTGTCACCGTCCGAAGTAATATGAAAACCATAGAACTCGGGCGGCATGCTAACTCTACCTGAACGCCTAAGGGGCAACGAAATGTCGGTGGGTCCAACAGGAACTTCTTCCTCATGTTGGTTGCTAGTTTCTTCCAAGGTTGTTTCATCGGGCGTCTCCTGAATTTCTTCGAGATCGATCGTACTCCCACTGTCCTCTTTGGATATGAGTTCTCTCTCTCGAAAGAACCCCCGTCTTGCTTCAAAGACCACGTCCTCGCTCGGTCTGTAGAACAAGTATCCAAAAGACTGTTTCGGGTATCCGATGAAGAAACACCTCTCACTTCTCTCTGCGAGCTTATCTGAAGTATCTCGTCTCACGAAAGCTTCACAGCCCCAGACTTTGATGTGTGCCAACGAGGGAACTTTCCCCGTCCACATCTCGTGCGGTGTTTTCGCAACCTTCTTGGTTGGGACAAGATTTAGGATATGGGCGGCAGTCTCTAAGGCATACCCCCAGAAATGGATTGGAAGTGAGGCTCGACTCATCATGGAACGAACCATGTCCAACAATGTTTGGTTTCGCCTCTCAGCAACACCATTCTGCTGAGGTGTTCTTGGAGGCGACAACTGTGAAACAATTCCACATTCCTTGAGGTAATCGAGAAACTCGATACTAAGATACTCACCGCCTCTGTCGGATCTAAGCATCTTTATCTTTCTGACCAATTGATTTTCCGCTTCATTTTTAAACTCTTTGAACTTTTCAAAGGTGTCCGACTTATTCTTGATTAAGTAGACATACCCATATCTACTAAAATCGTCCGTAAAGGTCACATAGAACCGCATGCCATCTTTAGTGGTTGTTCTGAAGGGACCACACACATCTGTGTGTATGATATCCAACAGACCTTCACCTCTTTCAAAGGAATCTTTGAATGGTGATTTTGTCATCTTGCCAAGTAAGCAAGATTCGCATACATCATCTGACCTGAGGTCGAATGATTCCAACACTCCATCCTTTTGGAGTTGGGCGATGCGTTTCTTGTTTTATGGCCAAGGCGACAATGCCACAGACATGCCTTTTCTATACCGCTTGAAGCATCAATAGCTAAAACATTTTTACCATAATTATCAACACACATAATAGATTCATACACTCCATCACAAGGCATAGCATTAAATATAAAAACATTATTTTTGAAAACAAAATTGAACCATTCAATTTATTAAACTCATAGTAAAAACCTTGTTTAAACAATGCATGAAACGAAATTATGTTCTTTGCCATATCAGGCGCATAGCAACAATTATGTAAATCTAATCTAACTCCACTACTCAGCATCAGTCCATAAACACCGATCTTGGTAACAGGTGACGTTCGCCTATTGCCCATGACCAGGTTCAGTCTGCCATGCTCTAGCTCCCTACTTTCCTCTAGGCCATGCAAATTAGAACAGATATGAAAACCACATCCTGTATCAAGGACCCAAGAACGGGAAAAAGATGAGTTATTAGATATAGAATACGTACCTGCCTGTGACGGTTTCACTTTACCGTCCTTGATGTCCTACAGATGCGTTGGGCAGCTCCTCTTCCAATGACCATTTTGCTTGCAGTAAAAGCAGTCGGCCTCTTTGGGGTTCCGAACATGTGGAATTCCGGAAGACTTACCTTTCGGGGCACCGCTAGATGACCCGACATGAGTCTTTTCCCTCCAGTTCTGCTTAGGAGGGCCTTTCCGTTTCTTTCCTTTTCCAGAGCCAATAGCCAGGACAGGCGGGTTGACAGGGAGCACAGCCTTTCCCTTCATCCCGTCCTCAGCTGTACGAAGCATGCGGTGTAACTCAGCTAGGTTTGCCTGGTTGTTGTTCAAATGATACGCCAGTGTGAAGTGGTCATAAGAACTGGGCAAGGAGTTTAGCACTATGTCAACTGCTAAATCCTCATGGACAGGCATTTCCAGCTTCCTAAGCCTTTCCACATAACCATGCATCCTCTGCACATGTCCACAGATGGACTCGCCCTCCTTGGGCTTGCTGTTAGTGAAAGCTTTTACAACCTCACGCCTTTCGATGCGCTCTTGCTTGCGGAACCTTTCCGCGAGCTCTTTGTGCATCTCGTAAGGCCAATAGTCCTCATAGATACGTTGCAGTTTAGGGTTCATAGTAGCGATCATGATGCAAGCCACTTTGGTTGCATCATCAGAGTGTTTAGTGTACATAGCGATTTTCTCGAGAGTAGCGGTTTCAGTGTCCACATCAACAAGCTCGGTTTCCAGAACATACTCTTTATGTTCAAACCTTAGAGCCATTTTGATGTTGCGGATCCAGTCATTATAGTTAGTGCCGTCCAACGTCACCTTTGAGCATAATGACAGAATCGAGGTGACATTACCGGGATTTGAGTAGGGAACGGATTGGTCAGAAGACATCTGAACAAGAAGAAGGTAGTTTTAATTAGATATAATAATAATAATAATCCTTATATTCACCCAAGAATAAATATAAGGCTAGGATCCTACAATAACAATCTACAATACCGAAAAGGGATGTCGTAATCAATATTGTAAATTTTATAAGGTAGGCGAATGACGATTCAGCCAATTCCACCGCGGAAACATAATCATATTATAATGAAATTCCTAGTTTCATTGAGATTTACCGAACTGTTCGATAGCATGTTTTAATCTCGGGAATGCCCCGCTATTTGTGACTGGGATACCGAGGATCACAAACCGGGTGTGAATAACCATGCAAATTGCTTGGTACTCTTGAAGTCAATTGCCATCTCTAATTAACGTGCCAGTAATCCACACACGCTCCGTTAATAATGACAAAATCAAGAAACCCATCCCGACTCATTGCGGACCCCAGTTGGCGTGCCGGTAAACCACACACGCTCCACCAACATTCCACAAGGTGCAATGTGCAATTTTATGGATTAGCACCAATTCACATTTTTAACTTAAAGTAACTAGATTGGGATTTGTTTTAGGGTTCTAGTACTTTTAATTATACCATTATACTTTTAAGAGGCTTAGCGGTTCTATCATACCCGTTCGGCTAACGACACTCGACTGACCAGGAGAGCGGTGGGTAAGAGTAGATACCCATTAGACTAACATTTTATAGTCAGTCGCGTTATACCCTCTTTAGAGGACAGTTTTGTGAATGAGGCCTACTAACGGTAGACTAACCAATTTTCTTATATATATATATATTAAATTAACTTTTAATCATAAATACATATAATATATATTTTAATCTTATTAAAATATTTTAGAATTAATTTTATTCTAATTTTCGCAAATTTATACTAATTTTTTGAAAATTTTAAATTAATTCTTTAAACTGATTTAATTGGTCCTTTAATTAATCAATTAATTAAACTAATTAAATCTAAGATAGATATTACCAAATTAATCAAATTAATTTTTCTATCAAGGCCCCTTTGGTACTCGAAAATTACAAGCCAAGCAAGAAGGGTTCAAGTTATTTTAATTGATCTTATTACCAAAAATAGCAACACACAATTATGGCAAGCAAATCAAGCAATCAAGGGGGACCATTAGGGCATGGCGGCTAGGGTTAGGAAACCCTAGCCTTGGAATCGATTTTAGGCCATCTCCAAGGGATGATTTTCGCAAAACACCCAAGGCACAAAACAGTTCAAATCAATTCACAAGAAAACAAGCTAGCTCTGATACCACTGAAGGGTTTCTATGCAAACAATGAACACAAAAATTCCTAAGGTTCACATGCAACCCTAATATGATCTATGTTTTCTTCTATGAAGATTAGAACTAAAAACCTAAAGGATACAATTCAATTCTAAAGATGAATTAAGAAAAACCAACCTTTGATCTTATTATCCTTCAAGCAAGCAGCAAAGAGATCCTGCCTCAAATGCAAGTCACACCCAAGCAAGGAGAAGACAATCCAGCAGAGTAGAGGAGAGAGATAGATGGCGTGAGATTTAGGGTGCCAGGGGTTTCCTTATATAGCCTCCACAGGCTACACCTGAAACCCTAAGGAGCCTCCCAAGTGGGCAAGCCTGCAAGTCACTTGGACCAGGCTTCTAAAACCCTAGAAGGGTTTTCCCCAAACCCTAGAAAGGATTCCAGGGTGGCGCCACTTTTGGCCCCTGGCTTATCTCTTGTCAGTTATTCAACAATTGAATAATTACAAGTCAGCCCCTGCACTTTAATTAATTAATTTAATCACTAAATTAAATCCAATTAATTCTGGATTAAATCTCAATTAATTAATATAGTTTCTAATTAATATATTAACAATTAAATGTATTAATAAACCATCTATAAATATTCAATTGATTTATTAAATCCTTAATAAATCAATCTTTCTCTCTACTGAACTGTATATCAATTCCCCAGCTATGAGGGCAACCCAAATGGACTTTGCTTTTATTCATAAGATAATTACAATTACAAGTCATGGCTTAGACACCTAATCCAACAATTTTTATTTAGAACTCAACTCATCATGTGACTCTAAGTCAAATGAGTCCAAAGTCCTGTCCAACTGGACCTTTGGTTGAATTGATCTTTATAAAATTTACTTTAACAATCATAGAGGACACAATTCATGAATCCAAACACTTTGGATGTATCAACATTCAAGTTATTACCATTCATGCAATTAATACACTCATACAACATTTCAAGGATAATTTTAAACAAGCATGCATTAAAAGAAAATCAACATTTTTATTAAAACAAAATATCCTCGAACAATGTACTATATGACAGAAAATGTCGCACGCATCTAATAAGCTAATAACAATATCATAATATCTAACTAAACTTCAAAACTGCATGAGCTGGAGATCCAATCCAAATGTGCTCCTATGCATCAAAGTCCCGTACCCTACTGAGTCCCTGCATACAAAGCAAATGTGACTATCACATCATGTATCAAGGAATTATGGTTCAGGAGTTTTGAGGTTTTTAGATATACCAGAGTTTCCTAAAGCTTTGGCCTTGGAGCGTCTTCCAATCTTTCTGTGACTGTATCCGATCCTACGGATTCCGAGTTTGAGACATCTCAGAACATGTCGAGACGACCTGGATCGTTTCTTGTTGTGTCTCCTCACTGGACTCAATCCAGAAGTAGCCGAGTCAGTGGAACTATGCCTCTCCATGAGTGACTCGTATAAATTCAACATTGAACGCATTTCCATTAGAGTCTTTTTCTGGTTTCCCTTTCTATACGTCTGAATGAATAGATCGTACCTATTAGTCAGCGAAGCGAGTAGGATGTTAACACTCATTTCCTGATTAAATGGGTGACCAAGTTTGTACAATTCGCCTATGTATCCTTCAATCTTGAGAACATGCGAATCGATGCTACTTCCTTCTTTTAGCTTGCACTCTGCAAGTATTTTGAAGATCCTAGCTCGTTCCTCTTCAACTGGTTCTTGGAACTTTTCCTTAACCAGTTGTATCAACTCATATGGCCCCAGGAATTCAAAATCCCCGCGGAACTTGGGGTCAATGGTCAATAGCATGAGGTCACGAACTTCCTCAGATTCATCAATTATGAAGACATGCTCATCATAAAGTCTTTGTGTGATGATGAATGTTTCGGTGGAACGAGGAGCGGATACTCAATGAGATGTAGCTTGCCAGCAAAACCAAGAACAAGTCTCTAATTGCGAAGCCATTCCTCATAGTTTAGGCCGGTCAGCCTTTCCATATTTAATAGGTGCTTTTTGAGGCTCTCAGAAATGGGTGAAGGAGGAGAAGGATGAGAATTGACACTAGATTCAGACATCTATAAAAGAAACAGAATTTATTAGTTTAATTAATCATTTAAAATAATTACCCAATTTATTATTTTAACAAGGCTAGGATCCAAAATACCCCAACTATGGTGTGAAGAGGGATGCCGTAATCACAACATAATGGTCATTAAGGTGGATAGACATTTATCAATTTCAGTCTTATGAAATTCCTAGATCTGTGAGATTCATTGAATTGTTCAATGACATGTTTAATCTTGGATATGCTCTACTATTTGTGACTGGGATGCCGAGCAGGGGCGGACCTAGGGGTGCCTCCGTGTGCACGTGCCCCCCCTGAAATTTGACTCCGCAGTGTAAATTTTTTTTATATATAGGTGCCCCTCCTGAAATTTTTTTTATATATAGGTGCCCCCCGTGTCCATTTTTTCTGGGTCCGCCACTGATGCCGAGGATCACAAACTAGATGTGAATAACCATGCAAATATGCTCGGTAACCTCAATGTCATTTATCATCTCTAATTGATGTGCTGTTAACCACACACGTTCCATCAACAATGATAAATCATGAGAAACCCATTACCACTCTTTATGAGCCCCTATTAAAGTGCCGGTTAACCACACACGCTCCATTAATGTCTCATAAAGTGTAATGTGCAATTTCATGGTTTAGCATCTCTTTCACATTTTTCCTAAAGTAACTAGATTTGAGATTTTATAAAACTGTTCTACTACTTTGATTAATAACATTATACTTTTAATGAAATTAAGCGGTCCTATCAAACCCGTTCGACTAACGACCCTCCACTGATCAAGAGAGCGGTGGGTGAGAGTGGACACCCATTAGACCGTCATTTTATAGGCAGTCTCCTTATACCCTCCTTATAGATCAGCTTCGTAAATGAGGCCTACTATTGATTTGACCAGCCAATTTATCTTATACATATAATATTAAATTTTAATTATAATATATATAAGATGTATTTTAAACTTTTAAAATATTTCTGGTTTATCTATTTAATTTTTCAAAATTAAACAATTAATTAAAAATTAAATTTAAACCTTTAATTGATTTAATTTATCTTTTAATTAAACAATTTAATTAAATTAATTAAATCCATATTGGTATCACAAATTAATCAAATTAATTTAAACATATCTTAAACCCCTAATTTCGAAATATAGCAAATAATGGGTTTAAGATTATCCATTTATTAAATAATCACAGTTACCAAAAATAGAATACCTTCTAAAACCCTAGGAAATTTCGAAAATTATAAAGGGGAGGGGCTAGGGTTTCTAAAACCCTAACCCTAAATCGATTTTGCCATATTAGGGTTTATAAGCTTTAAACCCTAAATTTTAGAAAAACAGTTATAGCAATTCAACTAGAAAACAACCAAATAGCTCTGATACCACTGAAAGGTTTTTTGCAAATCTATGAACTAAAACCCTAAGTTCACATGCAACCTAAATTGGATCTATGTTTTCTAACTTTGAACATATAAATAATTCCTAAAGGCTAACAGAAAAATTACTAAAGAAATAAATCAGAAAAACTAACCTTTAGAATTAATCCTGAAGCTGAGCAGCACAAGTGTCCTACCTCAAATGAGATCACACCCAGGGAGCCGAGGGTGGACGAAATCTAGAGAGAGGGAATGGGAAAAAGTGGCGCAGAAATAAGGGTATGGCGCTCCCTATTTATAGTTTTCCAGGTGGTTGCAGATAAGACTTTAGAGATAAACTTTTTTGAATTCAAATAAGATAAACCTTTATCTTATTAATTCAAACCTATTTATCTTCTACTATTAATTTCGAAATTACATATTAATCTATATATAATTCGCTGGTCACCTGGCCTGCTAAATCTGTCATTTACTTAACTATTGAATGATTACAATTTAGCCCCTGCACCTTTAATTAATTAAATTAATCACTAAATTAAATCCAATTAATTCTAGATTAATTTCTAATTAATTAATATAGTTTCTAATTAATATATTATGACTTTAATATATTAATAAACTATTTATTTTATTTCTATTGATTTATTAATCATATAATAAATAAATCATTCTCTCTCCTGGACTTTCTACCAAACCTCCAGCTATGAGGGCAACCCAAATGGACTCTGCTACTATTAATTAGGTAAATACAAATTATTAGTCATGACTTAGACACCTAATCCAACATATATATATATATATATATATATATATATATATATATATATATATATATATATTGATATACAACTAAGAATAAAAAATAATTCTTTGGAATTTATAAGTTTTAAACGTTAATTATTAATAATTTAGTACTTTAATTTGTTCTAAAACTTTAAACAAAGTTACTAACCTTTATCATATTTATGTTCTAAAAATTAGTATACATGTTGATAATAAAAACTATTTTTTATGCATGCATGCGAATGTATCAACGCATGCATATCAACTTTATTTTATTCCAAAAAGAGAAACAAATATAACAATATTTATATATTTTTATTGTAACACCCCTTGCTAGAGTTATATTATAAAACATTACTTTGAAGTTCTTTCATTCAACAAAAGAATATATTCATCAGTTGCAGAAATTTAAGTCCCAAAAAAACATAAATTAATTTAAATTTGTTTTAGCGAGGTGATATCATAATAAATATAACAAAACATAGTTCAAATGGCCACAGATCCCGTGATCTTCTAAATATCCTCGCTCAAGCTAATCCTTTATGAGAATCAACATGAGTACACATCAAAATAGGTTAGGCAATGAAATGCCTACTGAGGTTACCCGATGTTGACCGATTTAGAGTGAGTAGTGTAACCACCACACTCGGGACAAACCCCTAAAAATAGTTTTTAAAATACTTATAAAGTTTGAAAGATAGACTCATTCCAAAAGTTTGTACAAAAGTATTATTTCAAAGAATCTGTCAAAGATGGATAGTTATGAATGTAATGTAATGCAATATGCAACTATCCCAATCTATGTCAATCTCATTCTCAATGGCACCTACCTAAGTTCTCAAGTGGAACACACAAAGCATACCACTCAATTACCCGACAGGCCAAGACCAGGACTAGTGGCCATCACACGAGCCCTCATGATGGATAGCTACTCCTCTTATTCGATCCCGCCAGGGGATAAAGCATCTCAAATATCTTTGGTCATATTAAATGTGGCTATCGCAGCGGAAAAATTCCTTCTTTCTGGGAAATCATCTTTAGTTATCTTATGTTCACACGGTCAATCTCATCATATATGCAATGCACAAACAAGATGCTAAAAACTCTTTTCAAAAAAATATTGTTTACTTTGTATCCAAATCAAATTCAAAACTCATTTTCATTTTATGCACAACCATACATATATAACAAATTCCACATATATAGAATGCATGAAAATAGTTAGCAAAATATACAAGGTAGTAGTAATAGGGATGTGTACTCCTGGTAAACTCACCCCTTACAAGTGATTAGAACTTAAGGCTAGATCCTTATCACCAATGATTCAATTACTCCTACCCTATAAAAAAGAATAAGAACCATTACTCTAAGTCCCATGATGAATTTGGTCTCATACTATTAGGAAATTCCTAAGTTAAACATCCCCTAAAAGTTGGCTTAAACCATGGAACCCAAGGCCCAAACCACAAGACTCAAGGCTTAATAAACATTGGAAGTGGGCTACCAACGGCATGCGGGTCGCGTGGCTCATGATTAATACTCACACGGGCCGCATGAAACCAATAAGAGGTTTTCCAAATTTTTCATTTTGCATGGGTCGCACCCTACATGCTGTGGGCTTTACGCGGGTCGTGTGAAACACAGTGTAAGCCCAATTTTTGGTCCTTTTTGTCCCCTAATTGACCCAAACCAAGTTCCAATTCACCCTAACACTAAATATACATGAAAACACATGTTTAAGGATTGATTTGAATTGATTCAACTCTCAATCTAAGTGTTCATGACTTAACCTATTGAGAACTTATTCATTTAAGTTCTTACCACCTATCAAGAAAATATGGTTAAGTTCTAAGTCAATCATGACACCAACTCTTAATCCATTCATTTTAACTTGTTTCCTCTAGTCATCAACAAGTGAATCATCACATAACAATCATCATAACTCCATTCAATGGGTTGCTACTAAGGAATACCCAATTCCACTCAATCAATTGGTGACTAGAAGTTAAGATTCCTTCCCCCATAACTTGGAATCGTTAGGAATACTTCAAAATCGTAATAACATACATAAGGGAATTCAATTGACCCCTAGAATCCAAGTTTTTGAAGGGTTTTCTAGCAAACAATGAACAAATAATCTCTTATGGTTCACATGCAACCCTAGAAAGATCTATGTTTTCTTCTATGAAGATAATAAACTAAAACCTAAAGGCCAACAATAATTTCTAAAGATCAAAACAAGAATTACCAACCTTTGAATCTTGTTCTTGAAGCCAGCATCAAAAGTATCCTGCCTCAAATGCAAGTCACACCCAAAGCAATGGAGAAGACAGTCCAGCAGAGTTTGTCTAGTGAAAGTGGCGCAGAAAATGGAGTGCCAGGAGTCTCCTTTTATAGCCTCTAGGGTTACACCTGAAACCCTAAGGAGCCTCCTTAGTGGGCAAGCCTGTTGACCACTTGGACCAGACTTTCTAAACCCTAATTAGGGTTTTCGCCACCCTTGGAAGAGGCCTCCAAGGTGGCGCCAAATCTAGCCCCTGGCTTCTGGTTTGTCAGTAATTCAACTATTGAATAAATACAAACCAGTCCCTGCACTTTTAATTAATTAATTTAATAACTGAATTAAGTCGAATTAATTCTAGATTAAATCTTAATTAATTATTATAGTTTCCAATTAATATATTAAAACTTAAATATATTAATAAACCATTTAATCAATTCTATTGATTTATTTAAACAATTAATAAATCAACCTTTTACTCTACTGAACTCTATCCTAACCTCTAGCTATGAGGGCAACCCAAATGGACTTTGCTTCAATTAACAAGATAAATATAAATATAAAGTCATGGCTTAGACACCTAATCCAACAGTTTTCACTTCCCCCAAAATCTATGGTTCATATGTAACACCCGGTTTCTCATATTCAGGATACACTGATAATTTAATCAAAATAACTATCATTTAGGTGTAATCCTCAAAGATGAGTAACAAGTTTCACAAGATACTATCAAAAGCATAGTTTAAGTGCTTATTTACATATAAGAAGTTTCATACTAGTTTTCTCAAAAACCGAATGTTTACAAAAGACTAAGTCTAACACAAGAAAGTAAGTCCAAGTCCAAAGTCCAATATTCTTTCCAGCTAACCCTCCGTGATGCATTTCCCACGACCAGCACTTCCAGAACCTAACCCAATTAACAGTAACAAACAATATATGAGCTTTGAGAGCTCTATGAGTAATTAAAGTTATTATGGACAGCAATTGCCCATCATTTCATTCATATTATTCTCAATGAACCATCTTGATTCTCAACATATGCTCAAAATGATGTTCATCTATCCAAGCACTCATAATTGGTATACTCAACCAATTACACAACAACTCAAATAATACTCCTTTCTGTAATAATCATCAAAATCAACACATAATTAATCTATTAATAATTACTCACCTGTTGTGGAATCGATATGTGGAACTCCTGCACCTCGTGTGTGCTCCTGCCTTGCTTTAGCTGTAGCATAACAACTCATTTTCATTATTCAATTTAAGAATAATCTCAATCACACTCAATAGTTATCATAATCAAGGAATTTGTATCATTGAAGCAAATTACAATCAAAAGATAACTACAAAATCAAAGTTGCAGCTTTCAATTTCATCTCTTTAACATATATATAACCCTAAGAACACAATACAAACACTTCACTAGCTTGGGTCTCGAATTAGAACTCTCACACACATACTAATCCAAGTAAACTCACTCTAATTCATGCTAGTTGCAGGTGGTTCATCAAAACCACCTGGAACCATCTCCAATCAAACAACCCAACCGTTGAAATGAAGTCAAAATCAAAGGGAATTACCTTTCAACCGTAAGAAATCAAATCCTAGCTTCAATTCTTGAGTTATAGACTTCAATTTCGAGTTTAGAGGTTTAGAATTAAGTTTCTAGGGGTTTGGAGAGGTTTTGATCGAAATGGATTTAACCCAAAATGACAGAAAATCGCACATTAAAAACAGATCTGTGCGCATAACACGGTCCGGGTTCATAGAACACGGCCCGAGTTTCTACAAAATTAAAAATCCTCTGTTTGCCTCTGTTGACAAAACACGGTCCAGGTTTTTCCACAGAATATCCTCTGTTTGTTCTGGATCGAAACACGACCCGTGTTCCTCCAACACGGCCCGTGTTTCCTGCTGCAGAAGCTAAAAATCATTTATAATACTCTTTTCAACATCCAACTTTTCCTAGACGAGTTTTTATCTATCCTAATCCATATAATAACTCAATTAATCTTTGTTTAACATATAATTAACATATCTTATCACAAATTTAAAATCACGGTATTACAAGTTCTTACCTCCTTCGAAAGATTCCGTCCTCGGAATCTCTTGAAACAAGTAAGGATATTTCACCCGCATCTCTCCCTCAGCTTCCCAAGTAACATCTGATCCTCTATGATGTCGCCATTGCACTTTCACTAATCCCACTTCTTTATTTCGCAACTTCTTAACTTTCTTTTCTAGAATTTGCTCTGGCATCTCTTGATATCTTAATTTCTCATCTAGTTGAACTTCAGCCAAGGGTACCTAAGTGGATTGGTCATGCAATGTTTTTCTAAGGTGTGACACATGAAAAACATTGTGGATGCCCCGTAACTCCTCTGGAAGCTTAAGCTTATACGCAACCGCTCCAATTTTCTCCAAAACTTGAAAGGGTCCGATAAAGCGTGGGCTCAATTTACCTCTCTTGCCAAATCGAATTATTCCCTTCCATGGGGACACTTTCAACATTACCATGTCCCCAACACTGAACTCTAACAGCTTTCTTATTCTATCTGCATATTGCTTTTGGCGGTTTTGGGCTACCCGCATGTGCTCACGAATGCTTTGTATTTTCTCTTCGATTTCAGCTATAATTTCTGGTCCTGCCAATGGTTTCTCTCCAGTTTCTGTCCAACAAGTCGGGGTCCGACACGGTGCACCATATAAGGCTTCAAATGGTGCCATTTGTATACTGGAGTGGTAAGTGTTGTTATAGGCAAACTCTACCAAAGGTAGATGATCTTCCCAGCTGCCTCCAAAATCAATGATGCAGGCGCGTAGCATATCTTCAAGTGTTTGTATCATTCTTTCCGACTGTCTATCCGTCTGGGGATGATACGCAGTACTCAATAAGGCTTTTGTACCAAAATGCTTTTGGAAACTCTGCCAGAAATGTGAATTGAACCGACTATCTCTATCAGAAATTATTGAAGTTGGCACTCCATGTCGTCTCACAATTTCTCTTGTATATATCTCAGCTAGCTTTGATACTTGATAATTTTCTCGGATTGGAATAAAATGAGCCGACTTTGTTAACCTGTCATTAATCACCCATATAGAATCATATCCTCGAGGAGTCCGAGGCAACTTTGTGATGAAATCCATAGTGATTTCATCCCATTTCTTCATTGGTACAGGTAACGGTTGCACTGCTCCATATGGCTTTTGATGATTGGCTTTTACTTGAAGACACGTCAAGCAGTTCTCCACAAAGCGTCCTACATCTCGCTTCATACCCGGCCACCAGTAGTACGGTTTTAAAGTATGATACATTCGTGTACTACCAGGGTGGACCGAATATCTAGTACAATGAGCATCATTTAGCAATAACTGTCTTACCTCGCCATGTCTTGGAACCCAAACTCGCCCTTGGAAAGATTTGATTCTTTGTGCATTCTCCACTAGTTTCTCCATATAACCAATCATCCTTTCTTTCTTTAAATCATTTGCCTCGCTTTGGCACCTGCGTATCATCTCTGGCAGTTTACTCACAACTCCCATCCGAGCCGATACAACTCGAATAGGTGATTCTTTTCGGCTCAATGCATCCGCCACTACATTTGCTTTACCAGGATGGTAAAGTATCTCACAATCATAATCTTTTAGTAGATCCATCCACCGTATTTGCCTCATGTTTAACTCTTTCTGATCAAACAGGTATTTCAGACTTTTATGATCTGTATAGATCTGAAATTGCACTCCATAAAGATAATGTCGCCAGATCTTTAACGCAAAAATTACTGCCGCCAACTCTAAATCATGTACTGGGTAAGCTTTTTCATGTGGTTTTAGTTGTCGAGAGGCATACGCTATTACTCGTCCTCTTTGCATCAACACACATCCAAGACCAATTAAGGAGGCATCGCTGTAAAGAACAAAATCCTCCCCTCCTTGCGGTAACGCCAACACTGGAGCTTTGCACAAGCCATCTCGTAGTTGTTCAAAGGCTGATTGTTGTGCCTCAGTCCAACTAAATTTCTCTGTCTTCTTGGTCAATTTGGTTAAGGGTGTAGCTATACGAGAAAAGTTTTCAACAAATCGTCGATAATAGCCTGCTAACCCCAAGAAACTACGAACCTCCATTGGACTCTTTGGCGGCTCCCAACTCATTACGGCTTCGATCTTTGCTGGATCTACTTTTATACCGTCTTCATTTATCACATGGCCAAGAAATTGAATCTCCCGTAACCAGAACTCGCATTTTGAAAATTTTGCATATAATTTCTCATCTCGAAGAAGATCTAGCATTTGTTGCAATGAAATCTGTGCTCATCTCGACTCTTTGAATAAATCAGGATGTCGTCAATAAACACTATTACGAATTTATCAAGAAAGGGACGACAAACCCGATTCATCAAATCCATGAAAACGGCTGGAGCATTAGTCAAACCGAACGGCATGACTAAGAACTCATAATGACCATACCTCGTGCGGAAAGCTGTCTTCGGAATATCAGCTTCTTGTACTCTCAACTGATGATAACCGGACCTCAAATCGATCTTTAAAAAATACGTGGCTCCTTGCAATTGATCAAATAAATCATCAATCCGTGGTAACGGATAACGATTCTTTATCGTGATCTTGTTAAGTTCTCGGTAATCTATACACATTCTCATGGAGCCATCTTTCTTTTTCACGAAAAGTATTGGTGCACCCCACGGAGACGAACTCGGACGAATAAACCCAAGTTCTAACAACTCTTGCAACTGTCTCTTTAATTCTTCCATTTCGGACGGTGCCAATCGGTATGGCGGTCGAGCTACCGGCTTCGCCCCCGGTATTACCTCGATCACAAACTCAACTTGTCTACTTGGTGGTACGCCTGGAAGATCATCGGGAAATACATCGGGATAATCACAAACTACTTCTACTTCTTCTAGTTTGGAATGTTTTGACTCGACACTAATCACATGTGCCATAATCAATTCACCCCCTCTTTCCATATATCTCCTAACCGTTGCAAGTGACACTATCGGTACTTTTTGGGAACGTCGTTCACCTCGTATCAAAATTCGGGAACCACTCGGTGTCTTTATGGAAAGTGTTTTCTCATGACAATCCATTTGACCTCTATTATCATCCATCCAATCCATCCCGACTATTACATCAAACTCATGATTAGTGATCGGTTTCAGATCAATAAGGTACGTAACCCCATAGATCTCAAGCCGACACTGCTCGTAATGACTCTTTACAAAAATACATCTCCCATCTGCTACATCTACTATCACTCTCTCATATAAATCGACTAACGAAATATTTAGTTTAGAAGCAAAGGACTCTGATATAAAAGACACGGAAGCACCGGAATCAAAAAGTACTCGTGCTTGAGAGGAGTTCAAGTTAAAAATACCTGTAATAACATCAGTTTGATCTCGCGCCTCATCGACAGTTAATTGGAAAGCTCGTGTTCTCATGTGACCGCCACTCTTGTCTTTTCGATCATCTCGATCTCGACCTCCTCCTCGTCCGGTCTTTTGAAAATCTCTCTGTGACTTAGACCTCATCTTCGGGCAATTAGGACGAATATGCCCACTCTCCCCACAATTAAAACAAATGGGACGACTCTCGGTACATTGGCGAGCCATATGTCCCGTCTTTCCATACTGGAAACAAACTGATGGAGGATTTCGGGAATCACATTCCCCCGTGTGTTTTCACCTACATTTCTTACACTATCTCATCTCGTTCTTCTTGGGTTCACCATGGAATTGAGAACTCGTGTTAGTAGACCTCTGAGAAGTATCCCCAGCTTTACCTTCCTATTTCCTCTTAGATCCTCCAACTTCTCTTTCAGTTCTTCTCTCCTCCTCCTGTCTTTGTAACTCCCTTTCTCCCGATCTTGCTGCCTCTGCAACTTGTTGAAAGGTAGTATATCTGGAACTCGGCAAAAACTCTCGGATTTGGGTTTTTAAACCCCACAAGTAACGATCCATCTTACGCTCCTCTGTATCAACTTGATGTTGTGCAAATCTTGCTTTCTCATTAAAATCCAGTGTGTATTGTTGCACTGTTCTCGACCCTTGTTGTAGCTTCAAAAACTCTTCTTCTATTCCCTTCATAGCATTATTGGAACAGTAGTATTCAGTGAACTTCAACTTGAATTGTTCCCAGTTCAATGTATACGCCAAGCTCTCTCCTATCTCCATACACGTATTCTCCCACCAAAACTGTGCATCCTCCTTTAACAAGTTTGTTGCAAACTCAACCTTATCCGCCTCATCACATTTACTGGTGCGGAACATCTTTTCAACACGTGTTAACCAATTCTTGGCTGCTATGGGATCATCTATTCCATAGAAATCATATGGCTTGCACTTTTGGAACACATCGTAAGTGCACTTCCTTGTTTTATCAGGTACTCTAACTCCACTCGCCTCAGTATACATATCTCTGTTGGATTAGGTGTCTAAGCCATGACTAATAATTAGTATTTGCCTAATTAATAGTAGCACAGTCCATTTGGGTTGCCCTCATGGCTGGAGGTTGTTGGAAAGTTAAGTAGAGAGAAAGGGTTGATTTATTATATAACTAATAAATCAAGATATTGTTTGTTGATATATTATGGAGATGATATATTAATTAGAAATAGTATTGTTTGATTAATAATTAATCAGAAATTAATTGAATTAATTTCTGTGACATTAATTGGATTAATCAGGAGGTCAGGGATTAAAGTCGTACGAATTCAATAGTTGAATTGCGGCGCGCGGCGCGCCAATGTAAAGGCTGCGATGCGCGTACATATCCGTACGAATTCAATATTTGAATTGGGACGCGCGGCGCGCCAATGTAAAGGCCGCGGCGCACGTACACATAATCCGGAAAATGGGCTGCGGCTAGGGTTTCTAGCTTTACCCTTTGGTTCCCTATAAATAGGGAACCCTAGACCTCATTATCAGTCGCTCATTCTATTATTTCTCTCTGGAATATCGATCCATAATCCTCTTGGCTTGGGTGTGATCTCATTTGAGGCAGGATACTTTTGCTGCTCAGCTTCTAGAAAATTCTAAAAGGTTGGTTTCTCTAATTTTATTCTTTTAGTTAATTTTCTTATGGCCTTTAGGATTTGTTATATGTTCAATTAGAAGAAAACATAGATCCTTATAGGTTGCATGTGAACTTAGGATTTTTAGTTCATGGTTGCAGAAAACCTTTCAGTGGTATCAGAGCCTGTCTTGTTTTCTTGTTGAATTGCTATAACTGCTTTAGGATTTAAAGCTTATAAACCCTAATTTTTATGTGGATCGATTTCTTGGATTAGGGTATTGGAAACCCTAATCAACCCTTTGTTAATTTCGAAATCTGGCAATTAGGGTTTTGGAAGGTTTTCTATTTTTGGTAACTTTATTTATTGATTAAATGGATAACCTTAAACCCCTTTAATTGAAATCGAAATCTAGGGGGGTTAGGATAGGTTTTAATTAATTTGATTAATTTGGATAAACCTATCTGCATTTGAATTAATTTAATTAATTGTTAATTAAAAGATAATTCAAATGATTTAATTAATTTTAGAATTTGCGAAAATTAAGGATTAAATCCGGAAAAATATTTTAAATGTTTAAAATATTTTAAAGGTTCAATTTAATTTTAAATTTAATAGTTAAATTGGTAAAATTAAAAGATAAACCTGGAATATTTTAAAGAGTTTTAAAATACATCTTATATATGTTATTAATTGTTAATACTATATGTATAAGATAAAATTGGTCAGTCAATTCAATAGTAGGCCTCATTCACGAAGCTGATCTATAAAGTGGGTATAAGGAGGCTGCCTATAAAATGGCAGTCTAATGGGTGAACACTTGTAACACCACTTTTGGGTTCGGTACGTATGTTGACCTTCTTGTTAATAATTGTGTTATACGTAGTGAAAATAAGGGGGTTTAAGTGTAAAAACCCAAACTTTGTTATATATATAAGGGTATAATGGTATTTTTTGTAATTTGAGGGGCCAAAAGTGTCAAAATGGCAAAGTTGTACCTATAAATAGTTCAAAACCGGGATTTCCTCCCAAAATGACCTTCTTGAGTGTGAGAGAAGCTTTTAGGTCTTAGGAATCAAAAACAATTCTCGTATTTTCATACCTTGCTACGGTGTTCGAATGATCCGCGGAGATTGAACCGTTGGATCGTTGTGAAATTTGGACAGAAGCTTCAGGAGGGTTATACGCAGGATTTGACCGTAGGAATTTAAATGCTGATGTCTGGAAGTCGAGATATAGGCTCGCGATCAGAATTGCAGAATTGAGGTAAAAACACTGTTTTTAACATTGTGTTGTAAAAATCGTTATAAATTCTAGAATTATCGGTTTGATGTGAAACCAGTGCCATATTCTCAGAAATTGAGTCTAGTAGTTTTATTCAGAATGGTGCAAAATATGATTCGGCCTCTTACATAGGTCAAATCGGAGTTTTTCACAGATTAGTCCAATGCTGACATATTTGAGACAGCCTTGATATGCAATCTTTCAAAAATCATAGTAAATTGTAGAAATATCCGTTGGGGTTGATATTGGTGTCCCTGGAAAGGTAAAAAGGAGTAGTTTTCTGTAAAATTGAAATTGTTATATATAAATGTTTCTAGGTTGAGTGAAACATATCAATAACAGGGGACAAATTCTTGGGTAAAACGGAGTTAATTTCTAAGAAAGTTGATAATAAAGTTATCGCTTTCAAGTGTACGAATTAGGTTTTCAAGAGGGTGTATACATATTATTTATAAATGTGGTTGAAAACCTAATGTAGGTTTATATTTGTCAAGGAGTCGGGACGACACCGTGTTATACGAGCAACAGAGCTACTTGACCCTGTTTATATCGAGGTGAGTAACTTTACATAGCATTGTGAGATTTATTATGCATATGATGCATTGCATGTGTATGTTATATGATTGGGTGTGTATGTTACATAGTTGACTACGTGAAAACCCCGTAAGTAGGTAACCCGTAGACGTATACTTGTGGGTAGGCTGTATTGGTAGCTGGTTAAATATTTAATTGATATAAGTTGTGCGGACGAATGCGTGGGTATTAAGTGGTGATAATCATGGATATTGTATCATGTCGTGGGTGGAGATTATGTAGTTGAATGTGGATGTTGAGCTGATATGGGGATTGTTGGTGTCATGTGGTTGGTTGCAGAACTTTGCTGTTGTGTGTTAGCTGTTAAACCTTTATGGCTCGATGCTGTTTATTCTGTGGGGCCACTTATACTTGTAGTTGGGACCACTTATTAGGTGGGGCTACTAGTATTTGTGGTTGGGACCACTTATACTGTGGGGCTACTTGTACTTGTGGTTGGGACTACTTATTCCGTGGGGCCACTGGTACTTGTAGTTGTGACCACCGATTTTGTGGGGCCACATTACTAGCACATGTGGTTGGGACCACTTACTCTGTAGGGCCACATATATAGTATTTGTGGTTGGGACCACATATATGTTGTGACGACCTTATGAGCAGTAATTGTGGTGGGACCACATATATACGTTGTGACGATCGTGTAAGCAGTAACTGTGGTGGGACCACATATATGTTGTGACGGCCTTATGAGCAGTAATTGTGGTGGGACCACATATATGTGTTGTGATGGCCTTATTGGTCGACAGTTCTATCACATACACTGTGGGATGTCCGGTGAGTCCCACATGCAGTTGGGTGTCCGATGAGTCTTCGTCACTAGATATCGCAGGGGTCGAGGAGGAGACGAATAGCTGAGTTGTAAATGTTGTGGATAACAGGGGGTTGTGATGTATTATGGTGAATATATAATCGTGTTTATCAGTGTTGCAGAAATCGGCCTTGGCGGCCGATTAATCGGCGATTAATCGCTTGGCGGTCTTCAACCGATTACGATTAGGCCTAATCGGTCAGCTTGGCGGTTTGCTGCAAAAAACGGCATTGGCGGCCGATTAATCGGTCTTGGCGGTCGATTAATCGGTCTTGGCGGTCATTTTCTAATTTTTTTAAACTTTTTAATTTATTTTTTCTTTTTTTATTTTTAAATGATTGCACAAACACCCTCTAATAACTCAAGAATACTGAAAAAAATCAATATTAAAGAATAAAAACAAACAAATGAATAATATTTGATGTGCATCTCGAAATAAAAATGAATCAAACTTTGCTATTTTTATATTTATATATTTTTAAATAAATTCATTTATAATTTAGGGTCTCCGATTAATCCCCGACTAATCCCCGATTAGTCCGATTAATCCCTTAACCCCACCCGACCGTCAAGCTACCGTCAAACGATTTTGACAACCTTGGTGTTTATACAGTGTATTAATGGTTGCATAATAAGTACCTTGTGTCCATGTTGTCTGTGTTATGAGTGTTTGAGATTACGTAACGCGTACCTTGTAGTATCAATAGGTTGGCCTATTGTGGTGACCCGAGTGTATGTTATGTAAATGTTATTCACTAAGCTTTATAGCTTATCCTTTTATGTTGTGTTGTTTTTACAGGTTTAGGTGATACGTAGCGCTCGGCTTGGATCGTGGGACGATTCCTGGTGATATCAGTTTTGTAGCTCCAGCGCACAGGGATATTTAGTTGTAAATTGTTGTATTTTGTAGTTGAAATTAAGAAAATTTTTGGGTACCCCTGTGCTACAAGCTGGGCGTTACAAGTTGGTATCAGAGCCGAGGTTTGAGTGAATTAGGTATCTGTAGGATAGATTCCTAGACTCGAACCATAGAGATAGTGAGTATACGGGTAAAGGAAGTGTACATATATACCTATATACGGGTAGCTGTAGGGGTGTATATAGTCTGATTGTGCGACTATTTGCTTTGTTGAATTTAGAGGATGGTGATTGCCAAAAAAATGGCAAGTCGATGGGTGCAAGGCTGGGAGCCCTAGGATGAGGACGAGCCTGTTCTCAAGGCTCGGTGTAACGAGATATGCGGGAGATGATCATAGCTGTTGTGTATGAGTTGTATCTTGATACAATGGGTACTAGTGGGAGCCGGTGGCCAGAGGGGTGACTTGCAGATTACACTAAAATTGAAAGCAGGTTGACATAGAGGTAGCCGTTGCTATTGGGAAGTGGCTGATACTTCTTAGGGAAGTTTTTAAAATAAGTCACTATGTGGAAGGTGACAACAAGGAGTGTACTACAAAATTATTGGTAGGAGACGTACCGTATCGATGGAAGTGTTTAGCATAACACTATAAGGCAGAGTTGGGATATTAGAGGAAAATGTTGGTTAGCCTTGTAGGATGTGTAGTTGAGTGAGTGCGGCTGAGAAAAGATTAGCAGGGAGTTGAGTTAATTGTGAAACAGTGGTATGGAATTCATGTCGTTGTAAACCTGAGTGTGTGACAGGCTGGGGCGAGTGATCTCAGTGTTTAACGGAAAATAATTCCCATTGTCTGCTAATGTAATGGATGTGAGATAAAATAGTTGGATCATATGAGTCCAGCTCGTGTGGTTGGGATGATGGATGATAATGCTCTGGTTGATTAAGTTATGGTGTTAGAGTGCGATTGCATTGCTGAGCATAGTTGGTTGATAAACTGTAATCATTCCTAACAGATTAATGAGACTGGATGTAGGCCGTAAAGAGTAGTATGATGGTTGGTACACTAGGTGTTAGTGTATAAAATTGACATTGTGGCGTACATTTGTTGATATTAATTATATTACAGGTTATATATTCTTGTATGGTGGGTGGTCCTATAAGGACTAATTATCGCAGGTGAATGGGATAAGTCTGACAGTGATTTCAGTTGCAGTTGAAGGGACTCTATTCCCCATAAACTGAGCTAGTCACTACTAGGGACGGAAGTATTGGGAGGAATGGATGTGTAGTAGTCGATTTGGCTGTGAAATATACATATGAGTATGTATATGATGTTATGTTCCTAGAAAGGAACCATAAGTTGTTATGTACATGGTGTAAATCATGTATAAGAAGGGTGTACCATTTTAAGTGGTGTACATGAGCATATACCAAGTGTGGTATATTCTGTAAGACATGATGTATACTTGGTAACCATGATCAACAAAAAAAAAAAATGAAAACTGTTTCGGATGTGGGTGAGGAGTTTAGATGGGAGACATGGTTCTATCGAAAGTATATACATGAAAGAATGTTGATTGTGGTGTAAGGGGTTGAAGCAGTTGTCTATCACCTAGAGTTGTTGGATGCATGACGGGATATTTATGATGTTCCCTCATCACTTATGCGATTCCGAGGACGGAATCTTTTGAAGGGGGGAAGAACTTGTAACACCACTTTTGGGTTCGGTACGTATGTTGACCTTCTTGTTAATAATTGTGTTATACGTAGTGAAAATAAGGGGGTTTAAGTGTAAAAACCCAAACTTTGTTATATATATAAGGGTATAATGGTATTTTTTGTAATTTGAGGGGCCAAAAGTGTCAAAATGGCAAAGTTGTACCTATAAATAGTTCAAAACCGGGATTTCCTCCCAAAATGACCTTCTTGAGTGTGAGAGAAGCTTTTAGGTCTTAGGAATCAAAAACAATTCTCGTATTTTCATACCTTGCTACGGTGTTCGAATGATCCGCGGAGATTGAACCGTTGGATCGTTGTGAAATTTGGACAGAAGCTTCAGGAGGGTTATACGCAGGATTTGACCGTAGGAATTTAAATGATGATATCTGGAAGTCGAGATATAGGCTCGCGATCAGAATTGCAGAATTGAGGTAAAAACACTGTTTTTAACATTGTGTTGTAAAAATCGTTATAAATTCTAGAATTATCGGTTTGATGTGAAACCAGTGCCATATTCTCAGAAATTGAGTCTAGTAGTTTTATTCAGAATGGTGCAAAATATGATTCGGCCTCTTACATAGGTCAAATCGGAGTTTTTCACAGATTAGTCCAATGCTGACAGATTTGAGACAGCCTTGATATGCAATCTTTCAAAAATCATAGTAAATTGTAGAAATATCCGTTGGGGTTGATATTGGTGTCCCTGGAAAGGTAAAAAGGAGTAGTTTTCTGTAAAATTGAAATTGTTATATATAAATGTTTCTAGGTTGAGTGAAACATATCAATAACAAGGGACAAATTCTTGGGTAAAACGGAGTTAATTTCTAAGAAAGTTGATAATAAAGTTATCGCTTTCAAGTGTACGAATTAGGTTTTCAAGAGGGTGTATACATATTATTTATAAATGTGGTTGAAAACCTAATGTAGGTTTATATTTGTCAAGGAGTCGGGACGACACCGTGTTATACGAGCAACGGAGCTACTTGACCCTGTTTATATCGAGGTGAGTAACTTTACATAGCATTGTGAGATTTATTATGCATATGATGCATTGCATGTGTATGTTATATGATTGGGTGTATATGTTACATAGTTGACTACGTGAAAACCCCGTAAGTAGGTAACCCGTAGACGTATACTTGTGGGTAGGCTGTATTGGTAGCTGGTTAAATATTTAATTGATATAAGTTGTGCGGACGAATGCGTGGGTATTAAGTGGTGATAATCATGGATATTGTATCATGTCGTGGGTGGAGATTATGTAGTTGAATGTGGATGTTGAGCTGATATGGGGATTGTTGGTGTCATGTGGTTGGTTGCAGAACTTTGCTGTTGTGTGTTAGCTGTTAAACCTTTATGGCTCGATGCTGTTTATTCTGTGGGGCCACTTATACTTGTAGTTGGGACCACTTATTAGGTGGGGCTACTAGTATTTGTGGTTGGGACCACTTATACTGTGGGGCTACTTGTACTTGTGGTTGGGACCACTTATTCCGTGGGGCCACTGGTACTTGTAGTTGTGACCACCGATTTTGTGGGGCCACATTACTAGCACATGTGGTTGGGACCACTTACTCTGTGGGGCCACATATATAGTATTTGTGGTTGGGACCACATATATGTTGTGACGACCTTATGAGCAGTAATTGTGGTGGGATCACATATATACGTTGTGACGATCGTGTAAGCAGTAACTGTGGTGGGACCACATATATGTTGTGACGGCCTTATGAGCAGTAATTGTGGTGGGACCACATATATGTGTTGTGATGGCCTTATTGGTCGGCAGTTCTATCACATACACTGTGGGATGTCCGGTGAGTCCCACATGCAGTTGGGTGTCCGATGAGTCTTCGTCACTAGATATCGCAGGGGCCGAGGAGGAGACGAATAGCTGAGTTGTAAATGTTGTGGATAACAGGGGGTTGTGATGTATTATGGTGAATATATAATCGTGTTTATACAGTGTATTAATGGTTGCATAATAAGTACCTTGTGTCCATGTTGTCTGTGTTATGAGTGTTTGAGATTACGTAACGCGTACCTTGTAGTATCAATAGGTTGGCCTATTGTGGTGACCCGAGTGTATGTTATGTAAATGTTATTCACTAAGCTTTATAGCTTATCCTTTTATGTTGTGTTGTTTTTACAGGTTTAGGTGATACGTAGCGCTCGGCTTGGATCGTGGGACGATTCCTGGTGATATCAGTTTTGTAGCTCCAGCGCACAGGGATATTTAGTTGTAAATTGTTGTATTTTGTAGTTGAAATTAAGAAAATTTTTGGGTACCCCTGTGCTACAAGCTGGGCGTTACAACACTCTCGCCCACCGCTCGCCTGATCAGTGGAGGGTCGTTAGCCGAACAGTTTTGATGGGACCACTTAATCATTAAAAGTATAATGATCAAAGTACTAGAACCTTTACACAAAATCCCAATCTAGTTACTTTAGAAAAAATGTGAATTTGATGCTACCCATGAAATTGCACATTGCACTTTATGAAACGTTGGTGGAGCGTGTGTGGTTTACCGGCACACCAATGGGGGTTCATAAAGAGTGGCAATGGGTGTCTCGGGTGTTATCATTGTTGATGGAGCGTGTGTGGTTAACCGGCACATCAATTTGAGATGATAATGGACCCCGAGAGTACCAAGCTAATTTGCATCGTTATTCACACCCGGTTTGTAATCCTTGGCATCCCAGTCACAAACGGTGGGGCATATCCGAGATTAAACATGCTATTGAACAGTTCAATATATCTCAAAAGAAACTAGGAATTCCATTTATAATAAGATTATTTTTTCGCGGTGGAATTGGCTGAATCGTCATTCGCCTACCTTTATAAAATTTGCTTATAGATTACGGCATCCCTCTTCTATGTTGCAAATTGTTATAGTTGGTTCCTAGCCTTATTTTATATTGGATAATTATAAGGACCGACAAGTATCTAATTAAACTTACCTTCTTTTATAGATGTCTTCTGCTGATCAATCCGCTCCCCACTCAAACTCCAGTGTTCCCTCAATCCTCTCATTATGTTCCAAGGTTCAATTGAACGGGACAAACTACAATGACTGGATTAGAAATATTAAGATGGCTCTGAGGTACGAGAACAAGGAGTATGTCCTCGAGACTGAGCTTGTCGATATTGACCCTGAAATTGCTACTCCCGAGGAGATTGCCTCGTACCAAAAACATTCTGATGATGCGACCAAAGTGGCCTGCATCATGATCGCCACAATGAACCCCGAATTGCAGAGGATATACGAATACTACTGGCCCTTTGAGATGCACAAGGAGCTTGCGGAAAAGTTCCGCAAGCAAGAGCGCATCGAGAGGTGCGAAGTGGTCAAGGACTTCACGAACAGCAAACGTAAAGATGGAGAGTCCATCTGCACTCATGTGCAAAGAATGCAAGGTTACGTGGAGCGGCTTAGAAAGCTTGCGATGCCTGTACCGGAGCAGTTGGCCGTTGACATAGTGCTTAACTCGTTACCGAGTTCTTTTGACCAGTTCAGGCTGGCTTATCATTTGAACAACAATCAGGCTAATATGACTGAGTTACATCGCATGCTTCGAGTAGCTGAGGACGGGATGAAGGGTAAAAGTGTACCCTCGGTTAATCAGCCCGTCCTAGCCATCGGAAGTGGCAAAGGAAAGAAAAGGAAGGGCCCTCCTAAGCAAAATTGGAGGGAAAAGGTTCAGGTCGGGTCATCCAGTAATGGCTCGAGAACCAAGTCTTCCCAAATTCCTTGTGTGGCCAACCCCGATGAAGCCAACTGTTTCTACTACAAAGAGAAGGGCCATTGGAAGAGAAGCTGCCCCAAATACTTGCAGGATGTCAAGGATGGGAAAGTAAAGCCATCGACAGCAGGTATATACACTATCTCTAAAAACTCACCATCTTCTAATTCTTGGGTCCTTGATACAGGATGTGGTTTTCACATTTGTTCTGATCTGCAGGGCCTAAAGGAAAGCAGGGAGGTGGAGCACGGTAGACTGAACTTGATCATGGGCAATATGAGATCGTCCCCTGTTACCAAGATCGGCGTTTACAGTTTAGTGCTTAGTAGTGATGTTAGTATAGAGTTATTTAATTGTTGCTATTCGCCAGAAATGGCAAGAAACATTATTTCATTTCACGCATTGTTCAGACAAGGATTTCAATTTTCTTTTGATAATAAAATTGGTTCGATTTCTGTTTTCAAAAATGGTATTTTGATTTTTACTGCTTATCCTTGTGATGGTGTGTATGAAACTGTTGAATGTGTTGACAATTTAGGACATAGTGTAAATTATATTGATTCTACTAGTGGTGTAGAAAAGGCATGTCTGTGGCATAGTCGGCTCGGGCACATCAGCAAGAAACGCATCGCCCAACTCCAAAAGGATGGAGTGTTGGAATCATTCGACCTCAGGTCGGATGATGTATGCGAATCTTGTCTGTTGGGCAAGATGACTAAATCACCCTTCAAAGGATCTTTTGAAAGAGGTGAGGGTCTGCTGGACATCATTCACACGGATGTGTGTGGTCCATTCAGATCAACCACAAAGGATGGCACGCGGTTCTACGTGACCTTTACCGACGATTTTAGTAGATACGGTTATATCTACTTGATCAAGCACAAGTCGGACACCTTTGAAAAGTTCAAAGAGTTTAAGAACGAAGTAGAGAATCAATTAGGCAGGAAGATAAAGATGCTCAGGTCCGACAGAGGCGGAGAGTATCTAAGTATCGAGTTCCTAGACTATCTAAAGGAATGCGGAATAGTTTCGCAGTTGACACCTCCCAGGACACCACAATTGAACGGTGTTGCAGAGAGGCGCAACCGAACCCTGTTGGACATGGTTCGTTCCATGATGAGTCGAGCTTCACTTCCCATTCACTTCTGGGGGTATGCCTTAGAGACTGCCGCCCATATCCTCAATCTTGTCCCTACTAAAAAGGTTGCTAAAACACCTCATGAAATGTGGATGGGGAAAGTTCCCTCGTTGGCACATATCAAAGTCTGGGGTTGTGAGGCTTTCGTTAGACGAGAGACTCAAGACAAACTCGCAGAAAGAAGCGAAAGGTGTTTCTTCCTTGGTTATCCCAAACAGTCCTTTGGATATCTATTCTACAGACCGAGCGAGGACGTGGTCTTTGTAGCTAGACGAGCGGTCTTTCGAGAGAGAGAGAGAGCTCATATTCAAAGAGGACAGTTGGAGTACCATTGATCTGGAAGAAATTCAAGAGTCATCAGATGACGCAACCTTAGGAGAAACTAGCAACCAACATGAGGAAGAAGTTCCTGTTGGTCCGACAGATGTATCCTTACCTCTTAGGCGTTCCGGTAGGGTTAGCATGCCACCCGCGTTTTATGGTTTCCATATAACTTCGGATGGGGACACGTTTGTCAGTGATAGGACACTGATAAATTTGGATGAACCAGCTAACTACCAGGAAGTAGTGGCGGGCCCTGAGTCTGCCAAGTGGAAAGAGGCCATGGATAGCGAGATCAAGTCCATGTATGACAATCAAGTTTGGAACTTGGTTGACAATGTACCGGGTCGAAAGACAGTCGGGTGCAAATGGATCTTCAAGAAGAAGACCGACATGGACGGAAAGGTACACACTTTCAAGGCAAGACTGGTTGCGAAGGGCTTTACTCAAACCCCAGGGGTTGACTATGACGAGACCTTCTCACCAGTATCCAAGATAAAGTCTATTAGGATTATGCTGGCCATAGCTGCATTTCATGACTATGAAATTTGGCAGATGGACGTCAAAACCGCTTTCCTTAATGGGAAGTTGACTGAGGATGTTTACATGAATCAGCCAGAGGGTTTTGTCGATGCAAAGTATCCTAATAAGGTGTGTAAGCTTGAGAGATCAATCTACGGATTGAAGCAAGCTTCTCGCAGCTGGAATCTTTCTTTCCATGAAAAAGTCAAAGAGTTTGGTTTCTCTAGGAGCGAGGATGAGTCCTGCGTATATGTCAAGGCTAGTGGGAGTATAGTCACTTTTCTGGTACTGTATGTCGATGACATACTGCTCATGGGAAACGATATCCCAACCTTGCAAGATGTCAAGGCTTGGCTTGGGAAATGTTTCGCCATGAAGGACCTAGGAGAGGCTGCCTATATTCTCGGGATAAGAATATTGAGAGATAGGAAGAAAAGACTAATTGGACTTAGTCAGGGTACATACTTGGAAAAGGTACTGAAAAGGTTTAGTATGGAAAATTCCAAGAAGGGAGAGCTGCCTATCCAAAGTAATGCAAAATTGAGTAAGACTCAAAGTCCGAGTACAGACGAAGAAATAGCTGAAATGAGTCGGGTACCTTACGCTTCGGCTGTAGGATCGATCATGTACGCTATGACGTGTACTCGCCCTGACGTGGCCTTTGCTTTAAGCATGGTCAGTCGGTACCAGGGTAACCCTGGAAGGGCGCATTGGATAGCTGTAAAGAATATACTCAAGTATCTGCGAAGGACAAAGGACATGGTGTTGATCCTTGGAGGCAGTGATACATTGAGAGTTGAAGGATATACGGATGACAGTTTTCAGACGGATAGAGACAGTGGTCGGTCTCAGTCTGGCTGGGTATTCCTTCTGAACGGAGGAGCAGTAACTTGGAAAAGTTCCAAGCAAGATACGGTGGCTGATTCTACTTGTGAATCAGAGTATATAGCAGCAAGTGAAGCGTCTAAGGAAGCGGCTTGGCTGAAGAACTTCATCGGTGACCTTGGAGTAGTCCCGAGTATTCAGGAGCCCGTGGAACTGTTCTGCGATAACGAAGGTGCGGTCGCCTTAACAAAGGAACCGCGAGACCATGGAAAGTCCAGGCATATCGACAGAAAGTACCACTACATAAGGCATAAGGTAGAAGAAGGTCACCTCGTGGTAAAGAGGGTATCATCGGAAGATAATCCTGCAGATCCCTTGACAAAGGCTCTGAGTAGGATTAAGCACAATCAGCATGCTAGGAGCATTGGATTAAGAGATGATATAAAGTTTATGTAAATTAGATAGGTTTCGAAACTTGTAACAATGTATTGTATTTGACTCTTGTGATTTAATAATAGAGATTTATTAATGAGTAATGGTTTACTACTTTTGTCAATACTTTATCATTGTGTTTCATTTTGCATGTTTTACTTCCTGAATAATTGGATTATTCAAATATCCACAGTCGATTACACTTTTTGGGAGTAAGTGTGAAGTAAGACTGTCATGAATTGGTAATAGATTGTCTAAGGAGTTAGACATTGCAATTGGATTGCTGCACCATTCGTGAGTACTTGGAAATGGAGATTTGAGTATTGGATAAACCCGCGCTCAATGGATTGCTTCATGGATTTCATCACGAGCAATGTTGAGACGATAATATCTTTTGATCTTTAAGCTAAGACATATGAGTTATAATTTATTAGACGGTTGTTCATTGATAATATGAAAACGCATCGGTAACTCGGTGTTATAAAACGTATTGTTGTGAGTGATTTGTCTGGTAAAAGACATAAGTATATGAGTCGAAGCTTATTCGTCCCTTGACCCTAACGGGGAACAGATATCTGTAGGCCTCTCGATGAATTTGAAGTTGACTAAAATGGTTGGCCAACCAAGACTAAATTGGTAGTCTAAGAGTCATATGCAAATCGGAAATCGAGGAACAGTGAATCAGACCGGGATTGACTTTAATCCATGTCTTGAGTCTGAAAATATCTTGTTGGACGGAGGATCATCTGATCACTTATCTATGGACAGAACTGATTAGATCAGAGTTTGGCAGTGGTTTCTAGGAAGCTAAAAGTGCTGGTTAATTAGAGGTTAAATTGGTAATTATAGTCATAGACTTATCCAAGTGGGAGACTGTTGGATTAGGTGTCTAAGCCATGACTAATAATTAGTATTTGCCTAATTAATAGTAGCACAGTCCATTTGGGTTGCCCTCATGGCTGGAGGTTGTTGGAAAGTTAAGTAGAGAGAAAGGGTTGATTTATTATATAACTAATAAATCAAGATATTGTTTGTTGATATATTATGGAGATAATATATTAATTAGAAATAGTATTGTTTGATTAATAATTAATCAGAAATTAATTGGATTAATTTCTGTGACATTAATTGGATTAATCAGGAGGTCAGGGATTAAAGTCGTACGAATTCAATAGTTGAATTGCGGCGCGCGGCGCGCCAATGTAAAGGCTGCGACGCGCGTACATATCCGTACGAATTCAATATTTGAATTGGGACGCGCGGCGCGCCAATGTAAAGGCCGCGGCGCACGTACACATAATCCGGAAAATGGGCTGCGGCTAGGGTTTCTAGCTTTACCCTTTGGTTCCCTATAAATAGGGAACCCTAGACCTCATTATCAGTCGCTCATTCTATTATTTCTCTCTGGAATATCGATCCATAATCCTCTTGGCTTGGGTGTGATCTCATTTGAGGCAGGATACTTTTGCTGCTCAGCTTCCAGAAAATTCTAAAAGGTTGGTTTCTCTAATTTTATTCTTTTAGTTAATTTTCTTATGGCCTTTAGGATTTGTTATATGTTCAATTAGAAGAAAACATAGATCCTTATAGGTTGCATGTGAACTTAGGATTTTTAGTTCATGGTTGCAGAAAACCTTTCAATCTCCATGGTCCTCCCTACACTCAGGTTGGACCTAGGGTTGTCCCGAAGGACCTCCAGTTGTAGCCTCCGCTTGAGGCTTCAAATAAGTGGGTAATAACTCTTTAAGTGTCTTGGCTACCTCAGCCGCAATCATAGCTTGCATATTACTCAGTGTCTCGGGAGGTCTCTCTCCCTCGGGTTGATGCTCTTTACCCGAATCTCGTGATCCCGATTGATCTCTTGATGGATCACCTCGCTTTTTTTCTTTTCCAGTGCTCATCTTAACTGAAAAAGAAAATCAACTCATTTAGTAATCACCACCATAATACTCAATATGGTGTATAATCAACTCAATTTGTATATCACGATAATACTCAATATGGTGTATAATCAACTCAATTTGTATATCACCATAATACTCAATATGGTGTATAATCAACTCATTTAGTATATCACCGCAGAGGATAGCTACTCGGGACTCTTTGGGACTTCTCTATCTCATTGGTTTAAGTCTAAACCCATCTCAAGGTTTAATTCCCTTAAACCACGGCTCTGATACCAACTTGTAACACCCGGTTTCTCATATTCAGTATACACTGATAATTTAATCAAAATAACTATCATTTAGGTGTAATCCTTAAAGATGAGTAACAAGTTTCACAAGATACTAT